>PITA01002412.1:24008-110888 GCA_004023965.1 Spilogale gracilis | reverse complement strand
ACACTGGAAAAAAAATTTAAGTAACAATAAAAAAAAAAACTGAAAAAAAATGTCTATACTACCCAAAACAATCTACATATTTAAAGCAATCCCTACCAAAGTGTTAAGAGCATTTTTCAGGGGGCTAGAACAAACAATCCTAAAATTTGTATGGAATAACAAAAGACCCCAAATAGCTAAAGCAATTTTGAAAAAGAAAAGGAAAGCTGGAGCATCACAATTCTGGACTTCAAGCCATATTGCAAAGCTGTAGTCATTAAAAAAGTATGGTACTGACATAGAAATAGGCATACAGATAAATAGAACAGAATAGAAAAGCCAGAAATGAACCCACACCTATATGGTTAATTAATCTTTGACCTAGTAGGAAAGAATATCCAATGGAAAAACTGTCTCTTTAACAAATGGTGTTGGGAAAACTGGACAACTACATGCAGAAGAATGAAACTAGACTACTTTCTTACATCATACACAAAAATAAATTCAAAACGCATGAAAGACCTACATGTGAGATTTGACACCATAATATCCAAGAGGAGAACAGAGGCAGTAACCTCTTTAACATTGGCCATAGCAACTTCTTTCTAGGTATGTCTCCTGAGACAAGGGAAACAAAAGCAAAAATAAACCACTGGGACTTCAGCAAAATAAAAAGCCTCTGCACAGCAAAGGAAACAATTAACAAAACTAAAAGACAACCTACTGAAAAGGAGAAGGTATTTGCAAATGACATATCTGATAAATTTAGGCTTAGGATTCAAAATATACATAAAACTTATGAAACTCAATACCCAAGAAATGACTAGTACAAATAAAAAAGGAGCATTCATCCTTTCTGGTGGGAGTATAATATGCCATTGTATATATGGACCATATCTTCTTTATCCATTTGTCTGTAGAAGGGCATCTTGGCTCTTTCCACAGTTTGGCAATTGTAAGTCAGAGAGGGAGATTGAAGCATGAGAGACTGTGGACTCTGAGAAACAAACTGAGGGTTTTAGAAGGAGGGGTGATCGTGAGCCTGGTGGTGGGTATTAAGGAGGGCACTATTACAGGGAGCACTGGGTGTGGTGTATAAACAATGAATCTTGCAACACTGAAAAAATTAAATAAAATAAATTATTAAACAAAAACAAGGGGGGAGGCAGAAGATATGAATAGACATTTATACAAAGACATGCAGATGGCCAATAGACAAATGAAAAAATGTTCACTGATCATCAGGGAAATACAAACCAAAACTATAATGAGATTTCACCTTATACTTGTCAAACTGCCTAAAATTAACAACACAAGAAACAAATTTTTGGTGAGGATGCGGAGAAAGATGAACTCTTTTGCAGGGTTGGGAATGCACACTGGTATGATCATTCTGGAAAACAGTATGGAGGTTCCTCAAAAAGTTAAAAATAGAACTACTTTATCATCCAGGACAAAGGACACAAAAATACTGCTTCAAAGGGATAGATGTACCCCAAGGTTTATAGCAACATTATCTACAAGAACCAAAGTATGAAAACAGGTCAATTCCATCAACTGATGAATGGATAAAGCAGAGGTTACACACACACACACACACACACACACACACACACACACACACGAATATCACTCAGTCATGAAAAACAAAATAAAATCTTGCTATTTGCAAAGACATGAATGGACCTAGAAAGCATTACGTTAAGTGAAAGGAGTCAGTCAGAGAAAGACAAATGCCAATGAGTTCACTGATATGTGGAATTTAAGGAGCAAAACAAATAAACCAGAAGAAGAGAGGGGCAAACTAAGAAATGGAGTCTCAACTATAGAGAACAAACTGAAGGTTACTGATGAGGAGGTGAGCAGGGGGATAGGTAAGATAGGGGATGGGCACTGAAGAATGCACTTGTGATGAATACCATGTGCTGTATGGAAGTACTGAATATGGTATACCTATAAATAATATTACACTATACGTCAAGTAAGTAGAATTTAAATGAAAACAAAAACAAAACAAAAGATTCTACAGGCTAAAAGAAATAATTAGCAACATGAAAGATAACCCTCATAATGGGATAAAAATTTTCCAAGCATATATCAAGTAAGGGATTAATATATAATTGAATTGTTTGCAATGCTTGGCTATTGTGAGTGGTATAGCAATGGATATGGGAATGTTTCATTTTCCTTGGTTATGTACCCAGGAGTGAAACTGCCAACTCATATGGATATTCTATTTTTAATTTTAAAAATTTTAATCTTAATATCCAAAACATATAAAGAACTCATACAATTCAGTAACACCAACAACCTCCAAAATAATCTGAATAAAAAAATGGGAAGAAGAAGTAGGGGATACAAAATTAGGCAGAATAACTAAAAAGATATCTTTCCAAAAACGATATCCAATGGCCAACAGATACATAAAAGGTGCTCAGCACTGCTAACCCTTAGGTGACACAAATCAAAGCCACAATGAGGTATCAGCCCATACATATTAGAATAGCCATCATCAAGAAGATAAGATAACAAGTGTTGGCAAGAATATGGGGAAAAGGGAACATGTGTACACTGTTTGAGGGAATGTAAATTGGTTCAACTATTTCCTCAAAAAATTGAAAGTGGGGCTTCCATGTGATTTAGCAGTTTCAGTTCCGGGAGCATATTCAAGGTAGGTGAAAATACTCCCATATTTGTTGCAGCATCATCCATGGTAGCCCAGGTATGGAAACAATTTAAGTGCTAATCAATGGGTGGACAGATAACAAAATACGTTATATATGTACACACACATGTACACACACACATATATACATATATACACAATATATATACACATATATACACACAATATATATACACATATATATATACACAATGTATATACACACACACAAACACACACACATATATAAAGCAATATTATTCAGCCATGAGAACAAAGAACCTCCTGCCATTTGCAGCAACATGGGTAGACCTTGAACACATTATGCTAAGTAAATAAGTTAGACAGAGATGGACAATCACTATATGATCTCTCTTACCTGTGGAGCCTAAAAAAGTCACACTCAAAAACAGAGAGTAAAAATCAGTGATACCACGGTATGGTAAATGGGAATTATACATGTTACTTAAGGGTAAAGTGTGTGATGGGTAGTAAATAAGTCCTAGAGATCTAATGTACAGTATAATGAATACAGACATAAATATTGTACTATAATCAAATTTGCTAAAGAAACTAGAACTTAATTATTCTAACCACTAAACCAAAAATATGATAATGTAGTGTGATAATGCTGCTAAATCATATTATACTATGTAGGTGTATGAAATTGACATGTTATAAGTTAAATTTATACAATATTATATGTCAAATATATTTCAGTAAAAAAAGAATTGATGGGGGCGGCTCAGGTCATGATCCCGGAGACCCGGGATCGAGCCCCACATCGGGCTCCCTGCTCAGTGGGAAGCCTGCTTCTCCCTCTCAGTCCCTCGGCTTGTGTTCCCTTTCTAGCTGTGTTTCACTCTGTCAAATAAATAAATGAAATCTTTAAAAACAACAACAACAGAAAAGAATTTATGGGAAAAAATAAAAAGAAATTGACAGTACCAAAAAGTGGTGAGCATGCAGAGCATCCAAAACTGTAGTGCATGGCTAGTGGGAATAAAGAGTGGTACCACCACTTGGGAAGATAATTTGGCAGTTTCTTATAAAATTAAACAGACATTTACCATATGTCCCAGCAATTCCACTCCTACATATTTTCCCAAGTGAAATGAAAACTGTTCACACAAAAATCTGTAAATGAATGTTAAAAACTGCTTTATTTTTAATTGCCAAACTAGAAACATCTCAAATGTCACTGAACTGGCATGAATAGATAAACTGTGGTGCAAACATATAATGGAATACTACTTGCTAATAAGAATGAACAATAGATACATGTAACAAAGTGTATGAACCTCCAATAATTATGCAAAAGAAGCCAGTTCCAAAATGTAACATTCTATGTGCTTCCATTTTTACTACAGTTTTGCAAAGTCAATATTGTAGGGAGAGAAAATAGATCAATTGTTGCCAGAGTCTGGGGTGAAGGAAGAAGCTGAACACAAAGGGACCCCAGAGAATTCTGGGGTTGAAAGAGCTATTCTATATCTTGATTGTAGTGTTGATTTTATAATCATATAAAATTTTCAAAACTCAGAAAATTTTATGATAAAGAAGATAACTGTTTCTGTACATAAATTATACATTACTAAAAAGTGTGGGAAAGAAAGCATTGAAATTTTTAAAATATAAATTATTAACTCAAATAATACACAAACTGAGATTGTTTTTCTGAGAGCCCATTACTCATCTCTGAACTTCTGAGACAAGGGATATTTCCATTTTCTACTAATATTCCCACTTTCTGCTAATCATTATCACCTAACATGTTGGATCTCCTCCAGTTCAGTGGGTGTCTGGAGACATTGAACCTGCACTGGGCTATATGCAAGAATCCCTGGTATGACTCATGTTGAGGCACCACACTCCTGTGTGATCTGGGGTGCATGGAGCCTAAGGGGGCCAATCAAAAAGACTATATTCACACACATACACACACACACACACACACACACACACACACTCACACAAGATGACCAGTTAGGCAGATTATCCAAACACATCATCATTCTTTTTTTTTTTAAATATTTTATTTATTTTGACAGAGAGAAACACAGCCAGAGAGGGAACACAAGCAGAGGGAGTGAGAGAGGGAGAAGCAGGCCTCCTGCAGAGCAGGGAGCCTGATGTGGGACTCGATCCCTGGTCTCCGGGATCATGACCTGAGCGGAAGGCAGTCGCTTAACCAAATGAGCCACCCAGGCACCCCAAATACATCATCATTCTTAACGAGTTTGACCAAGATAGAATGAACAGGGTGATGGGTATTGAGGAGGGCACATGCTGTGATGAGGGTGTTATACTTAACTAATGAATCATTGAACACTACATCAAAAACTAATTACATACTATACAGTGGCTAATTGAACATAATAAAAAATAATAAAAATATTATTTAAAAAAAAAAGACAGAATGAACCCAAGTACAGAACAAGCGTTTGGAAGACAGCTGCTGAACAAACTTCTTGGAACAGGAGGATAAGCTGTGTTAGGTCTTTATGGAGTTCTCCTGGTTTCGTTCCTTGTCTAAGAAGAAACCATTTCAAATACCTCTCCCAGAAATAAATAGGGTCTGCCCTATGAGATTGGTATCTCACCACAGAGTGTTCTGAGATAGATGATGGGTTTCCATGTCTGTTTTGACAGCTTTTACTTTCCCTGGTCAATCAGGTAGTAGAGCTGCCTAGGAAACTATGCTAAATTTAGCACTGTTTTCCCACTGGAATTGTCAGAGATGATTACAAAGATGCAATATGGATAAAGGATTCCCCTTGAGCTTGATTAAGTCAAAGGTGGTAGAAAGGAAAGTGCTATAAAAAATAGGAGACACAGTTGGATTTTGAAGGTGATGCCTTGACTGCTATCCTGAAGGATGCCAAGCACTACCACTCCACTGCCCACATTTTAATACTGGCGCTTGGTCACTAGAGGATCCACAGCAGCAATGAAACATGTACAGATAATGGCAATGCCTCCCACATGTGGGATGGAGTTAAAATTGCAGCCAGCAACCCAAAAGGAAAAGACAAGTAAAGTGTGAGAAATTTGGAGGTAGAAAAATGATTTCCTAGGTTCTTTCTCAAATAGAAGGAGGTGAGGTGTGAAACACTGCTTAGGATTTGGCCTTGTCAATGACACTTGTTATGGATTCTGTGTAGAATTAGGAGTCTGTGGAAGCTCTTCCATTGGGTTCTGTGGCCCCAGGAATTGCCAGGCTAGGAGGCATGGCACAGAATTGTACTATCATCATTTGACAACTTTCTGGCCTTACTTTCTGCTCTGGCTTTCAGCTGTTCAGTCTATTAGTACTATCAAGTACTAATCTTTCTCTCCATGTTGACTTGACTTGTTTACACCATAAAGTCTTCATGTTAAATTGGACAAAAGAATGGGTCAGTCACCCTACCAGGGATAAAACTGCAGAGAAATGCAACTTTCTGAAATTCAGCAGTTCTGATGTGACATTTATTCATTGATTCTTTTCATCAGTAAGCAGTTAATAAATGTTACTACTAGGATGTTAATGGCTATGAAAGGGTGCCAGGTACTTTTATTAAACTGCAGAATTAAACAAAAAACAAAAACTGTAAGATAAAAACTTAGTGTGGAGATTTATTGAAAATATATTTCTTAAAAATGTTTAGAAAGCAATAAAAGTTACTTTTCTCTAAATTAGATATGTTCTTATTGCTGATACAGAAGGCTAATACACTAAAATGAACACCTGAACACTTCTTTTAAAAAATATTTTATTTATTTGACAGAGAGAAACACAGCCAGAGAAGGAACACAAGCAGCGGGAGTGAGAGAGGGAGAAGCAGGCTTCCCCGCCCAGCAGGCAGCCCGATGTGGGCAGGCAGCCCGATGTGGGCAGGCAGCCCGATGTGGGCAGGAAGCCCGATGTGGGCAGGCAGCCCGATGTGGGACTCGATCCCCCGTCTCCAGGATCATGACCTGAGCCAAAGGCAGAGGCTTAACCACTGAGCCACCCAGGCGCCCCCACCTGAACACTTCTAATTCTCAGTTTCCCTACTAGAATACAAAAAGAAGGAGAGAAAGCAAGAAAGAAAGAAAAGAGAAGAAAGAGAGAGAGAGGAAGGCAGGCAGGGAAGAAAGAAAATAAGATGAGAAAAGAAAAGAAAAGGGGAAATTTCTTTATGTGCAAAACAATACAGAATAAGAGCTGTGAAGTAGCATGTATCTTGCTTATGATCACAGAACAAATTAGCAATGTGACTAAAAAACCACATGCTTTCCTGGCCCTAATTTGAATAGTCTAAAATATGCTGCTTTACCCTCTCTTTATAATACAAATTACAAAATATTACTAGGAATAATGCTTTGAATCCAATCGGAAATATTCTTTGTTGCTGATTTTTTCTCAAACCAAAAGAATCACTGAAACAGCAAAGAATCTTACCCATTTTCAAAGTCTGAGAAATCCTTATAAAAGATTCTCTAGTATAATTTCCTGATGGACATGTTTATAAGAGTCCCAGAACAGGGATGAAATCAATGAATTAAATATTTATAAAGGATTAAGATCTGCAAATTTTATCCTTTCCTTAGAACAGCTTTCCAGGGGTGCCTGGGTGGCTCAGCTGTTAAGCATCTACCTTCAGCTCAGGTCATGATCCCAGGCTCTGGGATCGAGCCCCATATGCTTCTCCCTCTCTTACTCCTCCTGCTTGTATTCCCTCTCTCGCTGTATCTTTCTCTGTCAAATAACAAATAAATAAATAAAAATCTTTAAAAAAGAAAAAGAAAAAGAAAAAAAGAACAGCCTTCCTGCCAGACTCTGGCATCATGTATTGGAGCATCTCTTTGTTTCTTTGGATTCATGAGGAGTCTCCTCACACAGAATCAAAGACTTAAGTCCTTAAGAAAAAGTTTACATTCCATATCAACTCCCATTTATCAACTACATTCACTGATCCCCTGTCATGGATATTTCTGTATGTATTACCTAATAAAATCTTCATGACACATCTGTGTTGAACTAACTCCTTCATTCATTCAATTGTTCTACAATAGTTGATTAAGCACTACCCTAAGGCCTTATTCAAGGTAGAGGGTCCAGAGACTATTGTTCTCTCAGCTCTAAGGAAATCTCACTCTTGACAGGGAGGGAGACAAGAAAAAGAGCATTTCAATTTCAAAGCAGCAATATAATACTCTACAGGAGAAGGAAGTGCAGAATTCTGCCAAAGCAAAGAGGGGTAACACTCATGTCAGGTACAGAAAAATCAAGGGCTGCCAAGGAAGGTCTGCTGAGCTGAGGGAGGAGAAATAAGAAATGCTTATCAGACAGATGAAAAAGGGGTATTTGGGAAAGGGGAAGTAGTACAATTATTAAAGTCAAAGCGTCCAAGAGTACTTTTTAAACTCACTTGAAAGTGAATAACTTTCTCAACAGCACATAGTACTTATGTGCATATAGGTTAAATAACTGCTAATAAATAATTATATGTTTATATACTATCCCGAAGTATGGGATATTAACTAAAACATATCATTTTGCTGTAATATTAATTAAGGCTGTTTGTATGTTAGCATGTTACTTTTACATATATTCAATTTCTGAGTAGAAAGTGTATTTTTAAACATTCTCCTGATAATTTGCTATCACCTATACTATGTTATTAGTGTTCTCCAGAGAAACAAAATAGGATAATTATATGTGTGTGTGTGGGTGGGTGTGTGTGTGTGGGTGTGTATGTGTATATGTTGGAGAACCAGGAAAGCTGGTAGTTAGTGCCTGAGAGCCTGAGAATCAGAGTAGACAATGGTGTAATTTCCAGGCTGATGCCACAGGTCCCAGAGTCTGAAAGTCTGAAAACCAAAAGCTCCAACATCCAGGGGCAGGATAAGATGTATGACTCAGCTAAAGAAGAGAGGAGAATTTTGCCCTTCCTTTGCATTTTTGCTCTATTCATACCATCAACAGATTAAGACTGGATGATGCCTGCCCACACTGGTAAGGGCAAATCTCTTGATTCATCTATTGAATCAAATGCACAACCTCTTCCAGAAACACCCTCAAAGACAAACCCAGAAATGTTTTACCAGCTTTGTAGACATATGCTAGGTTAATTAAGTTGACACATACAATTTATGATGACAACTATGTTATTCCTTTGTGCATTCTACAACACCACTCTCCTGGGGGCTGCAGGACATATAGCCAAGAGCAAGAACTCTGTTTAAGATTCCCAGGAATAAACCAAGCACATATGATTGATTTTTAGAGTAAATATCCCCAAATTTTTGTTTAAATACATCACTTCAAGGCAGAAATTTTATGCTACCTTCTACTTTTCTGAACTCTCTTTTGCAGAAAACATCAACATTTTCAACCTAGTCTTCACTTGGTTGCCATTGGAGAACAATGTCTACACTTAGAATGCCATTGGAGTCACTACACTTGTCAATACATGTATACACACATACACACACACGCGCGCGCACACACACACACACAAACTTTATCTAATTTCTCAACTCTGCATGGCATAAAACATGAAATCTGTGCTTTGGACAAAGATGTGTGTGATCTTGTCCCTGCCTCCTTCTCCAAATTCATGTCAGACTCTTCATTTCCTCTAAGTGTCAAGTTTTTACCTACCTCAGATCTTTAAAGCATGCTACTTTTTTGTTTTTTGTTTTTTGATTTTTGTTTTTTGAATCTCATAACACTGCTGACTCCTGTTCTGTCAGCCCAGAGCCTGAGAGAGGCTGTGTTATTGGCTCCAGTTCTTCTTTTTTCTTTTTTCAAAGATTTATTTATTTTACAGATTGAGAGAGAAGGAGTGGGGAAAGGGGCAGAGGGAGAGAATCTTCAAAGAGACTCCTCACTGAGTGTGTAGCCCAAAATGGAGCTCAGTCTCACAACCCATGAGATTATGACCTGAGCCCAAACCAAACATTGGATGTTTAAGCAACTGAGCCAACTGGAAACTCCTAATTGCCCAACTTATTATTTATTTATTTATTTATTTACCCTACTCTTAATTACATTTGCTCTCTTACTCTATTTCAAATAATAATCTTTCTTTTTCAGAACTTTATATAATATCTACTTCTTAGTAGCTTATTAATTTAAATGTATGTGTATCTTGTAAGCTTATCGAGGGCAGGAAGTGTGATTTTTAGGTTCATTGTCCAGAACCAGGTACAAATTATTTTAAAGGTTTTATTTATTTATTTGTCAAATAGAGGGAGAGTGAGAGGACAAACAGGAGGTATGGCTGGCAGAGAGATAAGCAGGCTCCCCAGTGAGCAAGGAATTTGATTCCAGGACCCTGGGATCATGACCTGAACAAAAGTCAGATGCTTAACTGACTGAGCCACCCAGGCATCCCTACAAAATTTTTTATGCCCATGAAAAATGAAAATGTGGGTTCCTCAAATCAATATCTAAGAGATTATTGCCCATGTTTACTTTCTGGAGTTTTGTGATTTCAGGTCTCACATTTATATATTTAATCCATGTTTAGTTTATTTTTGTGTATAATGTAAGAAAATATTCCAGTTTCATCCTTTTGCATGTAGCTGTCCAGCTTTCACATCATTTGTTGAAGAGATTGTCTTTTGCCCAATGTATGAATATTCTTGCCTCTTTTATCAAAGACTGTGTAAGTGTGGTATTATTTCTGACCTCTCTATTCCATTTCATTGATATATGTATCCATTTTTGTCATTATCATACTGTTTTGATTATTATAACTTTGTACTATAACTTCTAGCTTAATCTGGGATTGTGATACCTTCAGATTTATTCTTATTTCTTAAAATTGCTTTGGCTATTCAGAACTTTTGTGATTCCCTACAATTTATAGTGTTCTTTGTTCTAGTTCTGTGAAAAATATTGTTGGTATTTTGATAAGGATTGCATTGAATCTGTAGATTACTTTGGGTACTATAGATATTTTAACAATATAAATTCTTCCAATAAGCATGGTATACTTTTTCATTTGTTTGTGTCATCCTCAATTTCTTTCATTAATGTTTTGTAGTTTTCAGAGTGCATGTCTTTTACATCCTTGGTTAAGTTTATTCCTAGTTATACTATTCTTTTTGATGAAATTGTAAATGGGATTGTTTTCTTAATTTCTCTTTCTGCTATTTTGTTATTAGAGTAGCAGAAATTTCTATATATTAATTTTGTATATTAATTTTGTATCTAAAACTTTATTAGTTCTAACAGTTTTTAGGTGGAGTCTTTAGGGTTTTCAATGTATAGTATCATGTCATCTGTAAATAGTGAGAGTTAAACTTCTTCCCCGCTCGTTTGTATACCTCATATTTCTTTTTTGTCTCTGATTGCTGTAGCTATGACTTCCTCAGGTAAGGGAAACAAAAGCAAAAATAAATTAGTGGGACTACATTAAAATAAAAAGCTTTTGCATAATGAAGGAAGCCACCAACAAGTCAAAAAAGCAATCTATTGAATGGGAGAAGACATTTGCAATTGATATATCTGGTAAGGGGTTAATATCCAAAAATATAAAAAGGACTCCTACAACTCAATACCAAAACCACCCAAATAATGCGATTTAAAAATGGGATGAAGGCCTAAATAGACATTTTTCCTAGGAAGATACACAGATGACCAAGAGACACATGAAAATATGCTCAATATCACTAATCATCAGGGAAATGCAAATCAAAAGAAGAGTGAAAGATCACCTCCCACCAGTCAGAATGGCTAGTATTAGACAAGAAATTAATAGTGTTGGTGAAGATGTAAAGAAAAGGAAACTCTTATGTAGTATTGGTGAGAATGTAAATTGGTACAGCCACTATGGGAACAGTATGGAGTTTCTTCTAAAAGTTAAAAATATAAATATTTTTATATTTATAAAGTGATCCATACAAGTGATCCAGTAATTACACTGCTGGACAGTCACCCAAGAACACAAAAACACTAATTTGAAAAGATATAGGCACTCCTATGTTAACTGCAACCTTATTATTTAGAATTGCCAAGATATGGTAGTAACCTAAGTATCCACTGATAAATAAATAGATAAAGAAGATGTGGGGTGTGTGTGTTTGTGTGTGTGTGTGTGTGTGTGTGTGTGTACACAATGGACTATTACTCAGCCATAAAAAATGAAATATTTCCATTTACAACAGCAAGGACAGATATAGAAATTATTGTGTTTACTAAAATAACTCAGATGGAGAAAGATAAATACCATATTATTTCATTTATATATGAAATTTTAAAAACAAAACAGAAACAGATTCATAAACACAGAAACAAACCAGTGGTTGCCAGAGGGGAGGAGCGCTGGGGTGGTGGGCAAAATAGGTGAAGGGGATTAACTGGTACAAACTTCTAGTTATAAAATAAATATGTCATGGTGCTGAAAAGTACAGACTAGGAAATACAGACAAAAGACTGTAATAACATTTTATGGTAGCAGATAGTAACTACACTTACTGTGGTGAGAACTGCACAATGTATGTAATTGTTGAATCAATACTATATATCTGAAAGTAATATAACATTGTGTATTCTTTTTTTTTGAATTTTTTTTATTGTTACTTAAATTTTTTTTCCAGTGTTCCAAGATTCATTCCCCATTCCCACACCCAGTGCTCCACACTTTAGGTGTCCCCAGTACCCACCACCAGGCTCTCCCATCCCTCCATCTCCCTCCCTCCAAGTCCCTCAGTTTGTTTCTGTGTCCAAAGTCTCTATTGTTTCGTTTCCTTCCCTGGATTACCCTATTCTATACTTCAATTAAAAAAAGAACTCAAAAAACATGCGTCCATTATTCAAAAGTTATTAAGGATTTCAAGACAAGGACAATAAAGCACTGAACCAAACATAGCCGACTTCTAAGAGCTGGACCGTGTGTGATGGCACAGGTCACACACGTGAAGCTGGCTCTGTGGTCACTTGATATCCAGTGTCTACAATAATACCCAGAAAAGAAGTACTCAATAAGCACTTATTTAATATAATAAATGAGGTATGTTTGGGTGGCTCAGTCCTTAAGTGTCTGCCTTTAGCTCTGGTCATGATCCCAGGGTGCTGGGATCAAGTCCCACATCAGGCTCTCTGCTCAATAGGAAGCCTGTTCTCCCTCTCCCACTCCCCATGTTTGTGTTCCCTCTCCTGCTATGTGTCTCTCTGTCAAATAAATAAATAAATAATAATTTAAAAAATTTAAATATTCATATATATAATGAATTACTAGTAGATGAAATATACTGACACATCGTTATACAAGTATGTGAATAATGTATTCAGAATCATCCCAAGGAACATGTTCTGAAAATAATGGAGAGAGAATGTAAAGCACAGTAAACCAATGGGAAAAGAGAATAAAACTGAAGAAGCCAGAGGCACAAAAACTTCACCTTCAATATTTTGCTTGAGGTTATTTTTCCTCTATTAAAAAACAAAAAACTAGAAAAAGGCTCTCACAAAATGAAATAGAAATTTGACCTTTCAGGAAGGAAAAAAATATAAGATTTTGGATACATAAGCTATTCTATGCAAAGGGTGCTTTCTTAAAAATGTGTGAAGAGATTTTTTTCCTTCCTTACCTGTATATTTAAGATACCTATAGTTCAGATAGGTAAGACAATTGACTTAGTTTCCCAAAATGAGTTATTATGAGAGCTGGTTTTAATTTTTTGTATATAAGACAACACTACCTTTCTTGTGCATCAGTAAGACCCACACTGTGGTGGGGCCTTTCCTGAAATTTTCTAGGTCCTACTTTGGTCCCTGCAATTAGGTGGGGCTGATAATAGAACACTCTGAGATTAGGACTCACGTGATCTCAGGTTTCTCCCTTTGGGTTCCCTGTGACCTTCTATGTCCATCTTTGAGTGAGGTTCACCAGCTCTGAGAAGTCAAAATTGATCAAGTCAACATAACGCCCAAGGCTTTTGATTCAGCAATTCCTTCCCATAAGATGTAACCAAAGGAAATGCAATAGTGGAAAACAGAGCCAGATTTTCTATCCATTGTAACATTTTCTATAAATGTAAGCAGAAACATTTTATCAAATTTATTGTCTTCCACTCTTCCGTGGGACATTTAATATGAATTGACTGACTTAGTGAGAAATTCAAGTGAATGAAAATTACCGAAAGGAAACCAATACATCATACTACAATAAGCACTGAAAGAAGAATACTTCCAAGATGTGGTATAAAGACCTCTTATTTTAGAAGCAGCTGCTTAGTAAATATCCAGATTCCTGGGCTCCATCCTATAGTCTACCCTTGGCCCTAGAATTTTAATTAGTCCCTTTTGCTGTCAAGTATTCTCTCTCATCAATCTGTTTTGACTGCAGTGTTACCTCTAGTCTATAGCAACCAAGGGTGAAGAAATGGTAACCAGGATTCCTTTGCTCTGTGCATTCCTTTACCAGGATGGTCACCTCACTCCCTCTGCAGGATCCAGGACATTCTACCAGTATTCTGGAAGTGAATCCTCCTATCTTTTCTGCAAAGCCCAGTGGCTCTTCCAGTCAATATTCTCTGTTGCTTCTCATTTGTTCTCTGAGGGATACTCTCTCAAGTTCTCATGCTTTGCCAAATACTTCATTAGGACCAGTTTTCTTAATCTCTCATGAGATGCTTGCCTATCCTTCCCACATGTGCCAGTGTGTCAATATGGTCAATATTAAAAAAGAAAGATCACATTCCATATAGGAATCCAGTAAAGGCAGAGTTTAAAAGGAGAAACAATTCTAAGATTTTCCCTAACTTAAAATATTATAATATATATATTATTATATATATTATTATTATATATTATATATATATAATATATTTTTTTTTGACAGAGACAGAGAGAACATGATATTTCCTCTATCTTTAAAAAGCCAGCTGAAGGGATGGAGCCAAGGAGTGGGCTCTCAGCTCCAGCTTACCTTAAACCTTGATCTAAGGCACAGTCAGGCCATTGCTCTTCAAGCAAGGGCCCCAAAGGTGTCAGATCCAGGGAGACCCCCTCCTTCCATCACCAGGAGGGGCGATGAGGGAGCAAGCTACAGGAACCTGCTGGGTTTGGAGTCTCCAAACCAGGGAGAGTGCCAGAAATAGAAATGCTCGGTCACAGGCCGAGTGAGCACATAGTGTGGCCAGAGACCAGGAAGATAGGAGTGATTTACTGCTTTTCTCTGAGGGTGCACTGAGAAGTAGGATCCCCAGCTTTTGGCTCCTCTGCACCAGAGACTAGGAGGCCGCCATCTTCAGTCCTATCCTCCAAAGCTGTATGGAAACTGAGCTCCAGGGAGAGCGATCCTGAGCAGATTGCTTAGCCTGGCCCTGGCTAGGGCGGGGCAGTTCCACCCCAGACAAAGACATCTGAGAATCAATATAACAGGCCTCTGCCCCAGAAGATCAGTGAGAGCATCCAGCCAAGACCAAGTTCACTGCTCAATGAGAACTGCGGTCCTTCAGAGCAAGGGCAATGCATCATATAGAATTCATGGCTTTTTCCCCATGATTCCTTAGTCTTTCAAAGTTAATTTTTTTTTACTTTTTCTTATTCTATTCTTTAAAATTTTTTCTCTTTCCTAATTTAATGTTTTTCAACTATTTTATGACTACCTCTTTTTTAAAAAAATATATTTCAATTATCATTGTTTTAGTCATATTATATCCATTCATTGTATTTAAGTTTATTTTTTGTACACATATGGGTTTTTCTTTCTTTAAAACTTTCAGATACAGTTTCTTCTAAGAGATAAAAATATACCCTAAATCTAGCACATGGCTTTGTTCTAGTCTCCAACCTCATTACATTCTTTTCTTTTTTTAACCAACTTCTTATCTTACCAATTCTTTTTTTAGGATCTTTTTTGAAATTTTCATCTTTACAGTCATATTCCATCCTTTCATCATGTATACCCTTATTTTTGTACATATATAAGTTTTTCTTTCTTAAAATTTTTGGAGGCAGTTTCTTCTAACAAATGAAAATATACCCCAAATCAAGTGTGTGTCTCTGTTCTATTTACCAACCTAATCATATCTATCTATCCATCTATATGTATATATATGATACATATATGAAACATATGATATATACATACATATGTGCAGAGACAGAGGGGGATAGAGAGAAAGAGCGAGAGCAGGAGAGACAAATAGATATAGATAAGTATAGACAGAGATACAGATTTTTTTTTTCTGTTTTTCTCCCTCCGGTTTCAAGTCTCTTCTTATTTGGTTAGTGTATATTTCTTTGGGGTCATTGCTACCCTTTTAGTATTTTGTTCCTTCATTAATCTATTCTTATCTAGATAATATGACTACATGGAAAAACTCACCTCAAAAAAAAGAACAAGAGGTAGTACCGATGGCTAGGGACCTAATCAATAGGGACATTAGTAATATGTCAGAACTAGAGTTCAGAATGACAATTATCAAGGTGCTAGCTGGGCTCAAAAAAAGCATGGAAGATATAAGAGAATCCCTTTCTGGAGAAATATAAGAACTAAAATCTAACCAAGGTGAAATCAGAAAAGCTATTAATGAGGTGCAATAAAAAAATTTATTCTTACTACTAGAATAAATGAGACAGAAGAGAGAATTAGTGATATATAAGACCAAATGATGGAAAATAAGGAAGCTGAGAAAAAGAGAGACAAACAGCTACTGGACCATTAGGGGAATATTTGAGAAATAAGTGATACCATAAAATGAAACAATATTAGAATAATTGGGATCCCAGAAGAAGAAAGAGAGAAAGGAGCATAAGGTATATTGGAGCAAATTATAGCAGAGCATTTCTCTAATTTGGTGAAGGGAACAAGCATCAAAATCCAGGAGGCACAGCGAACCCCCCTCAAAATCAATAAAAATGGGTCCACACCCCATCATCTAATAGTAAAACTTAAAAGTCTCAGTAACAAAGAGAAAATCCTGCAAGCAGCTCAGGAGAAGAGGTCTGTAACCTACAATGGCAGAAATATTAGATTGGCAGCAGACCTATTCACAGAGACCTGGCAGGCCAGAAAGGACTGGCATGATATATTCAGAGCACTAAATGAGATAAATATGCAGCCAAGAATACTATATCCAGCTAGTTTGTCATAGAAAATAGGAGAGATAAAAATCTTCCAGAACAAACAAAAAAGTAAAAGTATTTGCAAACATCAAACCAGTCCTACAGGAAATATTGAAAGGGGTCCTCTAAGCAAAGAGAGAGCCTAAAAGTAACAGACCAGAAAGGAACAGAGACAATATATAGCAATAATCACCTTACAGGCTATACAATGGCACTATATTCATATCTTTTTATGATTTATGCCCCTAACATGGGAGCTGCTATATAAACCAATTAATAACTAAGTCAAAGAAACGCATCAACAGTAATACAATAATAGTAGGAAATTCTAATATCTCCCTCACTGAAATGGGTAGATCATTTAAGCAAAAGATCAGCAAGGATATAAAGGCTTTAAATGACACACTGGATCAGATGGATGTCACAGATATACTCAGAACATTCTATCCCAAGGCAACAGAATACACATTCTTCTCTAGTGCACCTGGACCATTATCCAGAATAGATCACATCCTGGGTCACAAATCAGGTCTCAGCTGGTACCAAAAGACTGGGATCATTCCCTGAATATTTTCAGACTACAATGATTTGAAACTAGAACTTAACCACAAGAGAGAAGTTGGAAAGAATTCAAATACATGGAGGCTAAAGAGTATCCTACTAAAGAATGAATGGGTCAACAAATAAATTGAAGAAGAATTTTAAAAATTCATGGAAACAAATGAAAATGAGAACACAACTGTTCAAAATCTTTGGGACACAGCAAAGACAGTCCTGAGAGGAAAGTATATAGCAATACAAGACTTTCTTAAGAAACAAGAAAGGTCTCAAATACACCGTCTAACCCTACACCTAAAGGAGATGGAGAAAGAACAGAAAGAAGAAGAAGAAGAAGAAGAAGAAGAAGAAGAAGAAGAAGAAGAAGAAGAAGCCGCCTAAACCCAGCAGCAGAAGAGAAATACTTAAGATCAGAGCAGAAATCAATGAAATAGAAACCAAAAGAACAGTAGAACAAATCAATTAAACTAGGAGCTGGTTTTTGAAAGAATTAACAAAATTGATAAACCCCTGGCCAGACTTATCAAAAAGAAAAGAGAAAGGACCTAAATTAATAAAAGCAACCAACACCAAAGAAATACAAACTTTGAACATATTCTTTGAACATAAGAACAGATTATGAGCAGCTACACACCAGCTAATTTGACAATCTGGAAGACCATTCCTATAGACATATAAACTACAAAAACTGAACCAGGAAACAATAGAGAACCTGAATAGATCCATAACCAGTAAAGAGACTGAATCAGTCATCAAAAATCTCCCAATAAGCAAGAGTCCAGGGCCAGACGGTTTCCTAGGGGAATTCTACCAAACATTTAGAGAAAAATTAATGCCTATTCTCCTGAAACTGTTCCAAAAATAGAAATGGAAGGAAAACTTCCAAACTCATTTTAGGAGGCTTGCATTACCTTGATCCCAAAACCAGACAAAGACCCCGTCGAAAGCAGAATTACAAACCAATATCTTTGATGAACATGTATGAAAAATTCTCACCAAAATAGTAGCCAATAGGATCCAACAGTACATTAAAAGGAATATTCACCACAACCAAGAAGGATTTATTCCTGGGCTGTAACATCTGCAAATCCATCAATGTGATAGAATACATTAATAAAAGAAAGAACAAGGGAACCTTATGATCCTCTCAATAGATGCTGAAAAAGCCTTTGACAAAGTACAACATCCATTCTTGGTCAAAATTCTTCACAGTGTAGGGATAGAGAGTACATATGAAGGTTTTCCCCTAAGGTCAGGAACATGGCAGAGCTGTCCACTATCACCACTGCTGTTCAACGCAGTACTAGAAGTCCTAGCCTCAGCAATCAGACAACAAAAAGAAATAAAAGGCATCCAAATCAGCAAAGAATTTATCAAACTCTAACTCTTTGCAGATGATATAATACTTTATGTGGAAAGCCCCAAAGACTCCACTCCAAAACTGTGAGAACTCATACAGGAATTCAGTAAATAAAATTCAGGATATAAAATCAGTGCACAGAAATCAGTTGCATTTCTATACACCAACAGCAAGACAGAAGAAAGATAAATTAAGGAGTCAATCTCATTTACAATTGCACTCAAAACCACAAGATATCTAGGAATAAACCTAACCAAAGAGGCAAAGAATTTGTACTCAGAAAACTATAAAGTACTCATGAAAGAAATTGAGGAAGACAAAAAGAAATGGAAAAACGTTCCATGATCATGGATTAGAAGAACAAATATTGTGACCATGTCTATGCTACCTAGAGCAATCTACACATTTAATGCAATCCCTATCAAAATATCACCAATGTTTCTCAAAGAAATGGAACAAATAACTCTAAAATTTATATGGAACCAGAAAAGACCCTAAGTAGCCAGAGGAATGTTGAAAAAGAAAACCAAAGTTGGTGGCACCAAAATTCCAGACTACAAGCTCTATTACAAAGCTGTAATCATCAAGACAGTATGGTACCGGCACAAAAACAGACACATAGATCAATGGAACAGAATACAGAACCCAGAAATAGACCCTCAACTCTTAGGTAAACTCATCTTTGACAAAGAAGGAAAGAATGTCCAATGGAAAAAAGACAATCTTTTCAACAAATGGTGTTGGGAAAATTGGAAAGCCACATGCAGAAGAATGAAACTGGACCATTTCCTTACACCACACACAAAAATAGACTCAAGATCAATGAAAGATCCTCGGTATGAGACAGGAATGCTTCTAAATCCTTGAGGAGAACACAGGCAGCAACCTCTTCGACCTCAACTGCAGCAACTTCTTCCTAGAAAAAAGGCAAGGGAAGCAAGGGCAAAAATGAACTATTGGGACTTCATCAAGATCAAAAGCTTTTGCACAGCAAAAGAACAGTCAACAAAACCAAAAGACAATGGACAGAATGGGAGAAGATATTTACAAATAACATAACAGGTAAAGGGCTAGTACCCAAGATCCATAAAGAACTCCTCAAACTCAACATCTAAAAAAAGGATCACATCAAAAAAGGGACCCTACGACATGAACAAACACTTCTCCAAAGAAGACATACAAATGGGGCCCTAAGACATGAACAAACACTTCTCCAAAGAAGACATACAAATGGCTAACAGACACATGAAAAAATGTTCATCATCATTAGCCATCAGGGAAATTCAAATCAAAACCACATTGAGATACCACCTTATAGCAGTTAGAATGGCCAAAATTTAACAGGAGAGAAAACAACAATTGTTGGAGAAGATGTAGCAAAAAGGAACCCTCTTAAACTATTGGTGAGAATGCAAGTTGGTGTAGCCACTTTGGAAAACAATCTGGAGATATCTTTAAAAATTAAAAATAGAGCTACCCTATGACCTTTCTTTTTATTTATTTTGTTATTATTTTTAATGGTCATTTTTTTATTGTTACTTAAATTATTTTTCCAGTGTTCCAAGATTCATTCCCCATTCCCCACACCCAGTTCTCCATGCAATAGGTGCCCTCAGTACCTACCATCAGGCTCTCCCATTCCCCCACCCCCCTCCCTCCAAGTCCCTCAGTACCCTATGATCTTTCAATTGCACTACTTGATATTTATACCAAAGATACAGATGCAGTGAAAAGAAGGGCCATATGTACCCTAACGTTCATAGCAGCAATGGCCACAATCACCGAACTGTAGCAAGAACCAAGATGCCCTTCAATAGACAAATGGATGAAGAAGATATGATCCTGGGGCATCCTGGGGCACCTGGGTGGCTCAGTTGGTTAAGCAACTGCCTTCAGCTCAGGTCATGATCCTGGAGACCCGGAATCGAGCCCCACATCGGGCTCCCTCCTCCGCAGGAGGCCTGCTTCTCCCTCTCTCACTCCCCCTGCTTGTGTTTCTCTCTGTCAAATAAATAAATAAAATCTTTTAAAAAAAAGATATGATCCATATATACAATGGAATATTACACCTCCATCTGAAAGGATAAATACCCAACTTTTGTATCAACATGGATGGAACTGGAGGAGATTATCCTGGGTGAAATAAGCCAAGCAGAGAAAACCAATTACCTTATGGTTTCATTTACTTATATGGAGCATAAGGAGTAACATGGAGGACATTAGAAGAAAACAAATGTGAATTGGGGTAAATCAGAGGAGGAGACAAAGCATGAGAGACTGCAGACCATGAGAAATAAGATGAGGGTTTTGGGAGGAGGCTGGAAGGATGCCCTAAACAATCAAACTGTTTATATTGACAGGAAAAAGTGTTATAAAAATATTTGCCTGTACCAAGAAGTATAAGGCCAACTCTTCAAGGAGGCAACCACACTCCTTATAGTCCATAACGGAATCAGAACCAGGTGGTGGGTATCAAGAACAGCACATATTGCATGGAGCACTGGGTGTGGTGCACAAATAATGAATCTGGGAACACTGAAAAAATAAAATAAATTATTTTTAATAATTAATTAAAAAATAAAAATTCAACACACACACACAATCTTTAAATACACTGACTAGACAACAAACAAGTATGAGTAGTTCCTCTCTATATATTCATTGTATAATCTTCATCGGTAAATCCCTGTATCTCATATGGACTCATGGATTCTGTATTTTATTTTTTAATCAAACTGGGTTTTTAAAAGGTTTTATTTATTCATTTGACACAGAGAGACAGCACAAGCAGGGGGAGTGGCAGGCAGAGGGAGAGGGAGAAACAGGCTCCCTATGGAGCAGAGAGCCCAATGTGGGGCTCCGTCCCAGGACCCTGGGATCATGACCTGAGACAAAGGCAGATGCATAAGTGACTGAGTCACTCAGATGCCCCATAATCAAACTGTTTATATTGACAGGAAGAAGTGTTATAAAAATATTTGCCTGTACCAGGAGGTATAAGGCAACTCTTCAAGGAGACAACCACGGTCTGTAACAAAGGAATCAGAAAAGAAAATAAACACAGAAATGCTTAGAAAACTATATATTCTTCTATGTGAAAGGAAAAAAAAATCAAGCACAATATTTATTGAACAATAAAAGTAAGCTTTTTATTTTTGTGAGAGAAATTGAATTACCTTTAACTGGCAAACTATGTTTAATATCACAGAAGAGGGGCACGTGGATGGCTCAGTCCATTAAGTGTCTGCCTTTGGTTCAAGTCATGATCCTGGGGTCCTAGGACTGAGCCCCACATGGGCCTTCTTTTTCAGCAGGGAGGCTGCTTCTCCCTCTCCCTTTGCCCCTCTCCCTGCTGCTTTCTTTCTCACTCACTCTCTCTCTCTCAAATAAATAAAATCTTTAAAAAAAGTATGTCATAGAAGATGAATTTTAGGTTTAAAAGTAGAAGGCAGGGGCACCTGGGTGGCTCAGAGGGTTAAGCCTCTGCCTTCAGCTCAGGTCATAATCCCAGGGTCCTAGGATTGAGCCCCACATCAGGCTCTCTGCTCAACAGGGAGCCTGCTTCCAGCCTCTTTTTCTGCCTGCCTCTCTGCCTATTTGTGATCTCCCTCTCTGTCAAATAAATAAATAAAATCTTTTAAAAAAAAGTAGAAGGCAGATGGTATATATGCATCCAAATGCGTGGATAATTACAATAGAGAGTTATAGCTCTTAACCTGATAGATGGACTGGTGTTCCCCTGACTCAAGTTAAAAAGAAGCACAGTTCCTGCCTGGAAGTTTGTTCCCTGGGTCAAGTGGTATTTGATTTTTAGGCCCCACTGGCCTCTGAGTAGCATTTCAGAAGCCATTATGTTGTGACTTGGCATTAAATTTACTCTTCCACTACCAGTATGTGGCCATACACAAGTCATCTAACAGCTCTCAGCCCCTCTTGGCTCATTTGCAAAATGCAGATGACCATGGAGCTAGTAGAGCTGAGTGACAGCACACAGTCTCATGCTGGTACTTAGTGGGCACTAAGAGGTTTTGTTTGTTTGTTTGTTTTTTGTTTGTTTGTTTGTTTCATCTAAGCTTTCAATGCCTTAGTCCAAACTATGCAATCTACTCTAACATTTTTTCAAGTACTCTGAAATAGGGGTATAAGAAAGCTTATATGGTAAAATATTTAGGAACAGATATTGTTTGGATTCTTCCCCCTTCCTAGAATCTCAGAAAAAGTTTCAAAATTACTTCTGAGAGCTTTATTTTCTATTCAAATGGCATTTGCTCATTGCTCTGTGCCAAATTCGTCCTGCATATCTTTTAGAGAGACAATCCCAAGTAATCCCTAGCCCACTCAAAGTTCTTAAGTGACAAATTATTCAAATAATTCTAGTGCTCCTTTCCATACTATCTTCTCTCCTCAAAAAGAAAGCTATACTCTTCTTCTGAAATGCAGTCTTCCCTGTTATCCAACTTTCAAAGCTCCTTCCTTGACACTTCTACTTTTTCAAAAGATGGTACTAAGAAATGACCTACAGAATTCAAAACTTTGCTTGCTTTCAGAGGTAAAAAGGGGGAGGAATAGAAAGAGAGTGGGTTAGCTTCACATGTCTTCCTAAAATAGAAAGAATAAAGCATAAATTAATACCTAACTTAAACAACTGGAAACCTAGCATTTAATTTGCATCCCCATCTTCCTCACCCCCAACAGTTATTCAAACACCAATTCTAGATTGGTAGATTCCACTCCCCAGTTTGTCTCAACTCACTTCTCTCCTTGGAAACATCCAAGGTCAGGCTGTCAGTCCTGAACCTGGTGTGCCACAGTCATGTAAATTGTCTCTCTACTCTCCTACTGTTCTTCTCAGATCCTGGCTCCACAAAAAATGCAAATTATCTCTCCAAAATGTGAATCTGCAATATGTTGACATGCCTTCTTAAAATACCTTTGCCTCTTGTCCTTGGAATGAAGTTCCAACCCCTTACCATAGCCTTTCTTGATCACATCTAATGTTTCATGCACCATTTTCTCTTCCTATTCACTCAAGTACCTTCAACCAAATGGAAATGCTTTCATTCCTTCAGACAGAGCAGACCATTTCTTCTTTTAAACTCTGTTAAATATGTTCTTTAGGTCAACTGCATCCTCACACTCTGCCAAGACAATTTCCCCCCAGTTCTTTAGGCATCAACTCACCCATAAAGAGGCCAATTATATGGAGATGATGCTGCTGACCAGCCAGTGGGATAAATCTGAAATGAGTCTGATATAAGCTATCTGAAAAACCAGAAATTGAAAAACATGACTTAAGATGATTCAGAGTGAACACAACGCACAGGACTTTTGTTCTAGGAATCCCTCTCCTTTGGATGCTACTTAACATAATTATTCAACAGTGTAATAAAAAAGATTTCCTGTTCATTGTAACATCAAGTATTAATGTATTTATAGATGTATTTTATCAATTTCACTGTCCACCATGACTTAGTGGGACTCCAAATATGAGTTGACTTATAAAATGAGACATTCAAGTGAATAGTAATTATGAAATAAAATCCATGTTATAATATGGTAAACACTAAAATAATAGTGCTTTCCTAAGTTTCCCACGCAGACCTCTTATATCAAAAGCATCTGGTTGTGAAAAATACAGACTGACAGGTCTCAATTCACAACTACTGAAATAGAATTTGTGGAGATGAGGAGTCTAGAAATATGTCTTTTCTTAATGTACAACATATTTTTTCTTAATGTGTAATTTTTATAGAAAATACTTGAAACTATTTTAGAATAGTATCAACAAAAATACTACAGAAACTATTAACAGAAATAAAGACTCAGTTCTGGTCCTCATATGAATTAACAGACACACAAATTAACAATCCTTATCTGTTTGGAATCTGACCTGAAGTAAATCTACACTGAAATATTCTGAAATTTGGAACTGAAAGATATGGATTTTAATCAAGCCTAAGTATCTTATGTTTAAATGTAATCTTAAAGAATTTATTTACTCTCTAAGCCCCAAGAGCTACAAATACAAAATAAAGGAAATAAATTCACCTCACTTGTCAGGAGACAATGTATAAGAAATGTATAGATAGTGAAAGAATGGAAAAACCACAGGCTTTGTGTCAGATGCATTTGTGCTTGAGTACTAGGTTTGTCATTTAATAGCTATGTGAACTTGGACAAATTACTCAAAATTTTTTAGACTCTCTATAGAATAGATCTAGTAAGAGTTCACTGGTAAACCTATCTGAATAATCGTATGAGATGATTTGAGTAAAGGTGCCTGGTAAATGTAAGTTATCATCTCTTCAAAATAAATTTCTTTATACTAAGTCAAACATACAAATGACACTACAGACAAAGGGCTGGTATCCAAGACCTATAAAGAGCTACTCAAACTCAACATCCAAAAAGACAAACACATCAAAAAATGGACAAGAGACATGAAGAGGCACTTCTCCATAGAAGATATACAAATGGCTAACAGACACATGAAAAAATGTTCAACGTCACTAGTTATCAGGGGAATTCAAATCAAAACCACACTGAGATACCCTCTTACACCAGTCTGAATGGCCAAAATTAACAAGACAGGAAACAACAAGTGTTGGAGAGGCTGTGGAGAAAGGGGAACCCTCTTACACTGTTGGTGGGAATGCAAGTTGGTGCAGCCGCTTTGGAAAACAGTGTGGAGATTCCTTAAAAAATTAAAAATAGAGCTACCCTATGACCCTGCAATTGCACTACTGGGTATTTACCACAAAGATACAGATGTAGTGAAAAGCAGGGCCATATGTATCCCAATGTTCATAGCAGCAATGGCCACAATCGCCAAACTGTGGAAAGAGCCAAGGTGCCCTTCAACAGATGAATGGATAAAGAAGATGTAGTATATATATATATACACACACACACACAGTGGAATACTACACCTCCATCAGAAAGGATGAATATCCAACTTTTGTAGCAACTTGGACTAGATTGGAAGAGATTATGCTGAGTGAAATAAGCCAAATAGAGAAAGTCAAGTATCACATGGTTTCACTTACTTGTGGTGCATAAGGGGTAATATAGAGGACAGTAGGAGAAGGAAAGGAAATGGGAAGTAGAGTAATTCGGGGAGAAAAACAAAACATGAGAGACTTTGGACAAAGAAACAAACTGAGGGACTTGGAGGGGAGGGGGTAGGGGGATGGGAGAGCTTGGTGGTGGGTACTGAGGGGATGTATTGTATGGAGCACTGGGTGTGGGGCATAAACAACGAATCTTGGAACACGGAAAAAATAAAATAAATTTAAAGTAAAAAAAAAAAAGAAAATTGGAAGCTTACACTCTCCAGTTTATACTAAGGATGCAAGGCTTTTCAATTACATCATACTGGGTACTCATTCTAATGCCCTATCCTCCACATTTTAAAATCTTTAAATGATCTTTATTTTTTCTCTGATATATGCTCATGCCTTTCTTTACAAAAAGTATACTATAAAAAACCTTTCATAGGTTTTTCTATGATAAACTGCTTTAAAATATTCTATATAGAGAATAGTTGTATTCTAATTTGAAAACTAGATGATAAACAGCAAGAGTACATCACTTGAAACCATACAGTCCAAAAAATAATGTGAACCCTAATTGATCAAAATACGAGTGACAAAGAATATGGCTAAAATACCACCTAGTTGCTCTTGCCGCCCTTTAAGCAAATGCTCTTGGTTTGTCTGCTGCTCGGGTGAAGCCCACATAAAACCCAAATCACACAATTAGTAAGAGGTTCATTGCAGAATTCTTCAGGAGCCTGCTACTTATGCCTATAATTCTTTTCTTTTTAAGGATTGTATTTATTGATTTGATAGAGAGAAACATAGCTAGAGAGGGAGCGGAAGCAGGGAGAGTGAGAGAGGGAGAAGCAGGTTTCCTGCCGAGCAGGGAGCCCAATGGGGGACTCAAACCTGGAGCTCTGGAATCATAACCTGAGCCAAAGACAGATGCTTAATGACAGAGGTGCCCCTATGCCTATCATTCTTAAATGAACTATATAACAGAAAGCCCTACCTTCTCAAGATGGTCCATGAGAACTCACAAAAAGCAGAAGGATGACCTTATGTTTAGAAAGGATTCTGAAATGTTCCCTAGAAGTTCAGAATGTCCAGAGATGAAACAAAATTTGTCCAAGATCAAACAAATATTTTTACTAATACAGAGTTGTGGCTCTGTGTGTTCTAGTCTTTCAATGAATTCACCTGATAGGTATTTTACTTAGTGTCCATATAAGTATCATGGAGCAAGATAGAGTCCCTATTATAGAACTTACATTCTAGTGGACTCATTAGTATTCATTAATAACTGCTTTAAAGAAAATGTAAAGAGTGTCATCACAGGGAGTAAAAGGGAAAGAAGGGGTAATATCTCAGAAAGATTTTCAGGAAAAACTTCTTGAACAAAGTGTGCTTGAGCTAAAGCTCAAACTTTGAGAAGGAACTAGATCTGTAAGGATCTAGGGAAATGATCATCCCAGGCAACAGTGAACTCAAACATAAGGGGTCTAAGGCAGGGACACAATGCAGACTAATGTGAACCAAGAGGGCCAAATGACATCAGAAAATTACACCACTTATAACAAAATAAAGGTGTACCTCAGAAATATGGTGGGTTTGGTTCCAGACCACCAGAGTAAAGCAAATATCACAATAATGCCAGTTAAAGTTTTTGGTTTCTCAGTAAATATGAAAGTTATGTTTACACTATACTATGGTCTATTAAGTATGCAATAACGTTATATCTAAAAATGTATAAACTTTAATTAATAAATACCATATTGCTAAAAATTCTAACCATCATCTAAGCTTTCAGTGAGTCATAATCTTTTTGATGGTGAAGGGTGTTGGCTCAATGCTGATGGCTGCTGACTGATGAGAATGATGGTTGCTGAAGGGGAGGGTGGCTGTGGCAACTTCTTAAATACGAAACAATAAAGTTTGCTGCATTTATTAACATTTCCTTTCAAGAATGATTTCTCTCTAGCATGTTATGCTATTTGATATCATTTTTTTCATGGTAGAACTTCTTTCAAAATTGAAGTCAGTCCTCTCAAGCACTGCTATTGTTTTACCAACTAAGTTTATGTAATATAAACTCCTAGGACTTCGGAAACATTTTTCTAACTACGCACAAAAAACGTTTATGACAAAAACCTTAATATATGTCCTTTCCTATCCTGAGGATCCTATTTCCTGTTGAACTATTCAAAATATGAGTAGTAATACATTATTTACATAATAATCTGTTCTCACAGAAACATGAAAAATCTGAGAGATCATATTTTTCTTAAATTGGACAAATAGATTATGGAAAAGATATTAAATTCCCCCTATTTTTTTCATGATCAAAAGGGTTATGTTTCCTATCCTTCTTTGTAGTGAAGAGGGACCATGTGACCAAATACCAGCCAATAAAATGTGCAAGAAAGTGAGGTGTACAACTAACTGACCATGGTCCTTAAAACCTTTCTGTGACTCTCTAGTTCACTAACTAATATTACATGTAATCAATTATTAATTCAGCGGAAGACTCTGAACCCCTAGTAGATTAACGAGCCCACAACGTAGAAGGTACCTGAGACTATAAATCATCATAAGGAAAGCCACTCACAAATCCCCTCATTAGACTACTATATGAATGAGTTTTAAATCTAATGGGTTAAACCATGGAGATCTGAGGTTTTCATACAACAGTTAGCCTAAATATAAGAATTACAAGGCAATCATATGTGTTACTGGCTTCAAATTTGAAGATACTGATATTGATCCCCTTCTGGATGGTAAATCATCCATTTTGTCTTCCCCTTATTCCCTAGAATACCTCAAGTGGCAAAAGAATTTCTTTACAGGGATCATGATTCCCTGCTTATTGCTGTGTTTACATAAATAATACATTAAATTGAATAAACTGAAATCTGTTGAATTACATATCCAAGAAATGTGCCCAAGCAAATGGCCCTACAGGGCCATACATGTGAAAAATAAGAACACAGACTGGATATGTAGTTTCTACATGTCTTACCTGACTTTGGATGAATGAGAAACTTCACTGGGTGAGGTTGGACAGTTACATGTACAAAACACTACCAGCTCTAAAATAAATATGATAGAAATCCAAGCACTCTTTTTTCTGTTCTGAAAACCTTCATCTTCTTTAGTTTATCAACACTTCTAAAAATATTTTTCATTCAAATTTTAAAGCACTATAAACATCTGTTATTTCATCCTGTATGTGAGCCAAATCATTTTGCCTCTTCAGGTCACGGTTAATTCATTACCATGGTAAATACAGAAGGATTTGACTTTCTCTCACTGGCTTCTCCTGAGATTTATTATCGGAGGTATTTTTTAGAATCAATCCCTTAACATCTGTCTAAAATTAGTACATATGATCATTAGCATTCATTATATCTAATCAACATCTAGTCCTCATTAAAATAATTCATTAATTAGATGAAATGGGAGTAAAAACCCAATAATGTTAAATGTTCATTTTGTCTAAATAAGCTTTCAGCAGCATAAAATTTGCAGCCTTTTGAAACATGCCTCTAAAAGAATGTGGCCTGTCAATTTTAAGTTCTGCCTGAGCTTTCATTAGTAGACTTTCCCTTACACAATAAATGGGTGTATTGAGTCCAAAGGAAAGCACAATTACAAAGTATTCTCCCAGCTGTTAATGTATAGAATTAAACAGTACTAAACCGTCCATCCTAGGTCAAGTAAATTAATATTGTATAAAAAATACAATTCAGTTATTTCAGTCCTTAAAAGCAGGGTTTATACCTTATTTTTAATGACTTTTACATGTAGAGTTTAGTTAATTGATTTCTGTTCAGTCACTACTCTAAAGAGTATCATTTACTCCAGTACCTGGGATCTACATGTGGCTGGGATTATATTATTTATTATTCATAAATAGAAATTTCTAATACCTAAACAATTTCAGTACATTGGAATATTTAGGAAACACAGTGATTATTTTAATAATGATTATATCATTTATTTTTCTCTCATCAATGACTTGATTAGAATGGCCAAATGACATAAAAACAAGAAGAAATAACCACTTCTTCCATCTCCCCCTAATATTATATATAACATCTGATGTTTTGGTTCTCCCTCATCACCACTGTATGTTTGCATCCCCTGTCCCAGTTCTTCTTTATCAGGATCTCTCCTCAGGCTTCCTGCTACACAGTCCTCATTCTACTTACATCTTCTTTCACAAACACTAATCTATATATTATACATTTTCTCAGCTGTTTCTCCACAAATACCTGTGCCCCTCACCATTTAAAGGAGGAAACTATTATTCACAATACTATTCCACTTACAGAGAGGTTAAGAATAGATAATACCTCCCTATGAGGTGGGGAAATGCAGTATATTATGCTACAAATTTGCTATGAATGTTATATTAATTACAAGAGTAAGTGGTCTTAATCTTTGGCTATATATATGTGTGTGTGTGTGTGAATAATTGTGTTTTGCTCACCTAGACTTTTGCAAAATTGAAACTTTCATTGAAATTTAAGGATGTTAAACATTAAATCATTGTTTTAAGCACTTGGTAGATCATGTTTTGAAAGTAAACTTTATAATATAAAGTCTGATATTGTCATGCAGAGAAATCTGATATAGTGTGGGTAGATAGAGAAGGGAAGGAAAGGAAGGGAAGAGAAAGGGGGATGAATGGGAGAGAGAGAGAACAAACAAATATCAGAATCAAACACACTGACATTGTTATGGACAGATTAACGTACAGTCTCCTAAGCATGCTAGGTGTTAGCCTTCCCATCAGTTAAATAAGAAAATTGAAATAAAAACATATACAGCATCTTAAAACTTTAAATTTATAAATGCTGACCATTGGCATTGATTGATGGTACAGAGAATATATGCACAAATTATTGGAATCATACTGCTGCATGTTAAGTATCTTCTTCAAGTAAGATTCTATAGAAATACTATACTCAACAATCCTATGAAGTGATATCAGGATTGGAATCTAGGATCTAATCCTCTAAATTAAGTGAATATATAGAAAAGCCTCCATTACTGCTGCCCTTTGGGTATAGCTCCTCTGATCCAGAAACCTTGAGCTAAAAAATACAGATTACATGCTAAAAACATAGCTCAATGTAACAGAATAGAAAACCCAGAAATAAATCCCCAACTATATGGACAATCAATCTTCAATAAAGCAGGAAAGAATATCCAATGGGAAAAAAAATGTCTTCAACAAATGCTGTTGGGGAAACTGGACCACTTTCTTATACCATATGCAAAAATTAACTCAAAATAGATGAAACACTTAAAGATGAGACCTGAAACCATAGAAACCCTGGAGAACGTGGGCAGTAACCTCTTTGACATTGGCCATAGCAACTTTTTTCTAGATATGTCTCCTGAAGCAAGTGAAACAAAAGTAAAAATAAACCCATGACTACATCAAAATAAAAAGCTTCTGCAGGCAGAGCAATGGAAATGATCAACAAAACTAAAAGGCAACCTACAGACTGAAGAAGATATTTGCAAATGACATATCCAGTAAATGGTTATTATCCAATATATGTAAAGAACTTTTAGAAACCCAACACCTGAGGGACTTGGAGGGAGGGGGTGGGGGATGGGAGAGCCTAGTGGTGGGTACTGAGGGCACCTATTGCATAGAGCACTGGGTGTGGGGAATGAGGAATGAATCTTGGAACTCTGGAAAAAAAATTTAAGTAACAATAAAAATAAATAAATTTTTAAAAAAAGAAACCCAACACCCCCCCCCCAAATAATCTGTTCAAAAAATGGGCAGAAGCCATAAACAGATATTTCTCCAAGGAAGATATACAGATGTCAATAGACACTTGAAAAGATGTTCATCACCACTTACCATCAGGAAAACCCAAATCAAAACCATAATGACATATAACCCCCTACCTGTCAGAATGGCTAAAATAAACAACACCTCTTGCACTTTTGGTGGGAATGTAAACAACTGTACCCATTGTGGAAAATAGTATGAAAGTTTCTCAAGAAGTTAAAAATAGAACTACCATATTATGACCCAGTAATCACACTCCTGGGTATTTAACCAAAGATTACAAAGACAGTATCAAAGGAATATATACACCATGCTTTTTGCACATTATTTACAAGAGCCAAGATATGGAAGCAGCCCAAATGTTCATTGCTAGGTGAATGGATAAAGAAGAAAGAAGAAGTGCTACACACACACACACACACACACACACACACACACAGGGATATATTTAGACATATAAAAGAATGCAATGCTACCATTGGAACAACATGGATGGAGCTCAAGTATGATGCTAAGCAAAATAAGTTCATCAGAGAAAGACAAATACCATATGATTTCCTCATATGTGGCATTTAAGAAGCAAAACAAATGAGCAAAGGGAGAAAAAAGAGAGAGACCAACCAAGAAACAGACTCTAAGCTACAGGGAACATTTTGATCGTTACCAGAGGGGAGCTAGGGGGAGTGCATTAAGCAGGTGATGGATATTAAGGAGTGCACTTGTTGTAATGAGCACTGGGTGAGGTATGGAATTGTTGAGTCACTATACTGTAACCCCCAAACTAATGTAACACCTTATGCTAACTAACTGTAATTAAAACAAAAACTTAAAAAAATTTTAAACATGAAAATGTGATCAGTGTTCTATAGTGAAACAGTGGCAGGTAATGATAACAGATATGCTCATTTAAAAGGAGAAAATTAGTAAGCCTATAGCAATCACTGGTTCATAGCATTTCTGAAATCTACCTAGACAAACATTATTGGATCACTTTCTTCCATGACTTTAAAATATTACTTGATTAGGGACCAGTTCTGCTCCCTGGCAGTATCCTGTTGTTCTTGGTTCCATCTTCTAAAATACTCTTCCTTCACTATTAAAAAAAAAAAAAAATCTCATGACTACTGCTTAGTAGCTTTCTCTTCATTCCCCCTACAAATAGAAAATTGAAAATCCAAGGGCCTTCTTACAATTTGAGCTATCTTAGTACCTTTTAGTCTGAGGCAATACAATACCCTTAAACTTTTGTGGGTTTTTTAACCGGTTATATTCATTCCATTAAACATAAGCCAACCCTATAATATTTTGTGAGTCAAACCTCTCTTTCTAGATTTAGTCATAGTTATTTGGGGATTAGGTTTCTGAGATTACGCCTTTAGAATCTTTATAAGATCTTCTGTTTTGGGCACCTGGGTGGCTCAGTTGATTGTATCTGCCTTTAGCTCAGGTCCTGATCTCAGGGTCCTGGGATCAAGCCCCACATCTGGCTTTCTGCTCAGGAACAAGTTTGCTTCTCCCTGTCTCTTTGTTAATCTCTCACTCACTCTTAAATAAATAAATGAAATCTTTTAAAGAAAAAGACCACTTGTTTCACTGAGACGACTTCCTAAGTATCATCTTTAAAGACTCAAAGAGTTTTAGAGACAACCTTGATTTGATCTTTACCCTGAGGATATGTCACACATAAAATGATGTGAAAACTGCAGAAAATACAACAGAAACCTGAGAAGCCATTTTCCTGATAGATTTAAGCACAAAATAAGCTGAGATATGATTGCCGAATGAAAAAAAAAACAATGATTCTAGAACTGAGAAATTATATGCAAAGTTTATTTAATTTATATGACAAAGGAGAATATTTTTTATGTATCATTAAGGTTATACAGAACTTGATTTGGGTTACATCATTTGTAGAAATGACTAAGTTAGTTTGTGATTTATAAAAAAAAATTACCTTGGCAGAGTAGTAAGTATTTCATGTTAAAAAGACTCCTCCAAATGCAATAGACTAAGAGAATGTTATATTTTGTAATTTGAGAACATAGAGGAGACAGATCTATATTTATCTCTTCTGCATTCATCTAGTACATATTTACTCTTTCTTATTAAATACTCAATTGCTTTTTCAAGGATCTAAGTCATTTGGTTAAATTCAGGTAACATATTATAAAATATAATGCAAAATATAACACTTGGATGAGTGGTGATCTATTAAAGAAGAGAACCACGTTTCGTTTTTTTTACAAAATGCAGTTTGATCCTTATGTCTCAGATTCTGACCTGTGCACCAAAGCATCAATATCACCTGAATACTTGTAAATAAAACAGAATATCAGGCTTAAACTTTGACCCACTGAATCAGATCTTATATTTTAGCAGTCCAGGTAATTTTATGCACATTAAAATTTGAGAGACACAGTTTTGGACACTAAAGCTGATAATACAAAGTAACTAACATGCAACAACTTCTGCAAAGGAGTTCAGTGTTCAAAGAAGATAATATACAGGGTAAACCAATGATTACTTTACTTTGTGATTGCTGAAGGGTAAATATTAGCTCTTCCCTTGATTCCAGATGAAAGTAAAGGAAGAGAAAGAGAGAAAATATTGAAATGTCATTTATGTTGTCACAGTGCTTATTAGCTAGTGGCAGACAGAGTAATGAAGAGAAAGGCAATAGACACAAATATAGGGATAGAAGAGAAAAAGAAAACTACAGAATCCAGCTAGTTCCATTAACAAGTAAAGAGTCAGGTTTGTTTTTTGAGAGCATATTTATGGATGAAAACGCCTAACAAACCAGTGATAAGAATTTACTGAGCTCCTTCAGCTGACCCTAAAATATATAAGAAAATGCTTGTTTATGAAACATATGAGATTTATGATTGTGTCTTATGTAGCCACTGCTGACAGATAAAGCACATAGGTGGAGAAAGAATACTAAGAACCCTGAAACAAAAAAATGACATTGCAGAGTTTCACAAAAGAAAAGTGCACAAAGTAGCCAGGAAAAGATAAAGAATGCATTCTCAGAGACTTTCTACTCACAAACAGTTAAAAATTATTAGGTCTTCCTGGGGAAGAAAATGGGGCCACATTTTAGAACCCACAATATATCTTGTATTTTGTTGTATGATACATGCATAATGAACTGTACCCATTTTTTCATTTAGGGGCATTCAGTCACTCCTAGCATATCCACTGCTTATCTTCATAAAACTTTAATTTAGGAACTTCTCCAAGCTTTATTTATACAGATATACACTGAATGAGCCCTTCCTGAATATTAGAGGTAAGATTCTGGTATATATTGATATGATCAGTTATATAGTCTGTCTGAAAGATAGGAATTTAATCAGAACTATCTCATGTTATACCAGACCTGTCCGTATTTTCTGGAAAATCTTCTTTCTATTATTTCTCAATGTAGTTGTACTCTGATGGGTATTATAATCACATTTACAAACAGTTGTTTATCATTTATAAAAATTATGTTTATCATGATTCTTAGGTCATGTTTGCCAATATTACATATGTTTCTTCCTGAAACTTCTTGCTTTTCTTGTCCCTATATCTCTCCACATCAGCAGGTGTGGGAAATACAAGAATATTCCTGCAATACATTATTCAGTATACCACCCTACAACATTGATTCTCTGGAGAGAAGTTGAATATATAAAAATTTAGATTTGCTTGTTGCCAAAGAAGTTTTCTTCTTCTTGAACAAAGTCTTCTTAAGCATTTATCATATTCCAGAAACTATTTCTTTAGCTAAGATATCTGAGTTTGAAACATAGTGTGTGTGTGTGTGTGTGTGTGGCGGGGGGGAAGGGGGGGGAGAGAGAGAGAGAGAGAGAGAGAGAAGTCATTCCTATAAACTAACTATCCTTTATTTGCCTGTTTGTCCTAGCATGGATTTTAGTATAAGAGGATCCATCTGGACACTTATGTAAGAAGTCTTATTGCATGAGAGAATGACAACATCAACATTCCTCTCCTTAAAAAAAAGAAAAAGAAAAGAAAAAAGAAAAACAGAATCTTAGTCTATGAAAATTATCATTAACAAATCCCAGAAGATGGGATAGGGTCTTCCTTCAATTCTGTGTCACCTCAATTAATATGGAAGTTGTATTTTGTAAAGAGGTGAATTGAGAATATGGAATACATTTGGAATGACCCATGTACCAAATAGGCATCACATTTATTTTGTTTGGTTTTATAACACTTTTCCAGTTGTGTGTTAAGTAAACTAATTTTGAGATATCAAAAGTGCTCCATTTTGGCCCATTAAGTTTTAAATCATCCTGGATAATGTCAGTCTAATGGGGCAAAATTTTAGAACAAGCCAGGACATATTCCTTAAAAATAAAATTCTGAAGGAGTTCTAGGAGGAGGCTGATTATCAGAAGTCCCCTTAGAAGAATTATTTCCCATAGCTGAGTAGTCACAAAGAATCTGAAATCCACATCTTCCACTCAAAATGAGTGAAGAGGGGATGCTCCCCTTAGAATTGAGTGAGGACAAAAGCCAGCAACAGAAAACATACAAATAAAGGCCTCAACGTCAGCAATGGGAGTGGGGGGGTGGGGAGGAGGGGTTCAAAGCCAAGATGACTTACCACCATGATCATAGCCGTTTGGGAAATGACAAAAAGCAATGGACTCTTGTAGATGTCTTACTCAAATCCACAACAGTGCCAGTTCGGAAGCTCAGGCACTTTGGATCCTGATGACTCATCCAAGTAATGTTGACCAAGAAGACACTGTACCATAAAAGCTTTATTTTAGGTTTTAGGGACTGTAATCTGGGGGAAACAGCATTGAAAAAACTGAAAGTGTGTTCTGAATTATAAGCAGGAAGCACAATTTAGAAGGAAAAAATATAAAAGGGTTCTATAACTTGTTTTAAAAATATTTGATTGGTGTCAGTAGAATTCAATTGACTAACACACAAGTGGCTACTTAGTAAACAGGTGTCACATTGTCTCTCTTTCAGTCCTAAGTAGAAGAATCTGTTCTAGGAGGTCCTCAGGTTGCAACTAACAAAAGTTAGAAGTTCATAGTCTGAGAATTGAAACAGAAGACTTACAAGGGACCCACTTCCTCAATGTCCTTTTGAGTCTATTTGGAATGACCTTTATTAATATTTACTTCATTTTTTTTTCAGTTTCCACTTTGAAGTGTCACATGCCACAGTTGCTTATATTTTCTTGGTTGCAGCAAGTCACATGGCTGGGTCTAATTTAAATGGGTAGGAAAAGACCAATTCTGTGCTCTAGGGAAGTGATTAAATTATTTGTGAATGGCTAATGACAATTACAGTGATTATGTGGTAGATTCAAATCACACAGTATTGTTTCAAAATGTAGCCACAGTTTCCAGTTTTGTGATCATAATCATATCACCTACAACTTTCATGCCTCAATTTTTAACCTTCAAAAAGTTAAATATGTGTCTAAAAAGTAATTATGAGGATTGTTATGTAATAGTATCTGACTTTAAGTATGCTTAATAGTTATTAACCATCCCATTGCTAATACATTCCAGCAACATAGCCATGGAATACTAATGTATCTTTATTTGCTGTCTCCCACCAAAATGAAGGAATAAACATTAATTCCAAAATATAGTATTTCCTAAAGCATGACATACAACTTCTCCAATAAACTAAGGTATTGATAATTTTGCTCTTCAGAAAAAGTACAGAATTAATGAAAGATATTCATCTTATAACCTCATCATGTGTTCTTCTAATTAAAGTAAGATTTTAAGAAAGGTAAATTACTTAATAATGTTCTTGTTTTGATCAGAACCAAAAGTTGTAAGTGCATATATAATACATACTTTGAAATTATATTTCTTATCGAGGAAATACTGATAGAAGGACATAGTACTATTTATATTCAAATTAATTCTGGCTTTCATCATAACATTTGAATTTAGAGCCATTAAAGTTTATATTCAATAGGAAAGTATGGAAGACAATACTTTTTATAGAAGACTAAGACTTTTCAACTACTGTGGACAAAGGTATTGTTAATATTATTGACTTGAGACTAAGGACAGGAGGCCTTGACAAGATTCTTTACTAAAAAAATGTATATTTCTGTAGAACACTAAAATGAAGTGCATAGTCTGACATCTAGCCCACTGTCAATGACTAGGTCTCTATTCTGACAACCACTGTATTTTCTACTGCACTTCTATAAACAGCTTTAGATCTTTTTAACCTTGTCAGAACATCACATCCTTCCCTCCAGCTGCTCCTGGGTAAACTGAAAATGAAGAATTCAGAAACCAGAGTTAGCTAAATGTCTGGTACACACTTTTAAACTGTAAGTCTTTTTCCTTTAAAACTAGATCAGGAGACAGAATACCACAATTCATGTCTACTGGACAGAAAAAAACAACAACAAAAATTAATGTAAACATTGCCACACTGGTAACTCTATGGTAACTTATGCTCTACCTCTCCCCGGTTGGTCAGCAACAAACCTGATCAAATCAGGGTCTGTTTCCAATCGTTTATTACCTTCTGGTTATCTACAAAATGAAGACCAAATTCTGGGCATTAATGTAATTAAAGTCTTTTTTAATTTTTCTCTTTCTGAAACCATTCAGTCCCCCTCCTACTACTTTTCGCCTGATGCAATTTGTTCAAACTGCATATTGCTTGCTGGCTTAATTATCAGTTTGTCTTCAATAAGTGGATAAAGGAAGTGAATATCCCAAACAACACAGAGAAGTGTAGAGCATGGTTGGCAAATGAATAAGTAATGAAGAATGTAAAGTCTCAGAATTTCTATTTTATAAAACTTTAAAGATTCTTTAAAGAATCTTTAAATGAGTGAAGAGGGGATGCTCTTTAAAGAATCTTTAAAGATTCTTTTGATACAACACAGGGACATCGGGATAGACAAAAGGTAGACCTCCTTCTGCTTACAGATCCACACCAGAGAAGGCTGCCAGGCAAGGCCACAGGAAGTTGTATCTGGGCACAGGGTAAAAGCATGTTGGAGCTGAAGGGGTAAGTTTTGTGAGATTTCACAGGCTCCGTGTGGGTTGGATAATTTGAATAATTTCCAGGATTCAGGAACATTGGAAATGTCACTCGCTGTCATATGTTCCTGAGGCAACTAGGGTGGATACACAGTGTTCCTGGTTGTAAGAATCCCTAGCCCTGATAAGGGGAGTGTTGGGCCATGGATTTAATCAACTGTCCAAGAAAGGAAACTCACCAGCCTGCCCTTAGAACCTCAAAATTGGGGGAAATATTTTAAAAATATTTTACAGGGCACCTGAGTGGCTTAGTTGGTTGTGTCCAACTCTTGATTTCAGCTCCACTCATGATTTCTGTGTCATGAGATGAATCCCTACATCAAGCTTTACACTGGGCATGCTTAAGATTCTCTCTCTACTTCTTCCTCTGCTCCTTTCCCCAACCACCACATCCCCACTTGCATGTGTGTGAGTTTTCTCTCTGAAAATTACAATGCCTTAGTCACACCAAAACAAAGAATTTCACCCATTCCTTAGTGAGAAATGAGTTGAATTAAAACTAGAACAATGCTGTTTATATCCTTGTATAAAATGCATAATCTGATGTTTACTTCACATGCACATGTTTATAGCCAAATAAGTTTGGCATTTCTCTTTACTGCAAACACCAATTCCCTTAAAAAATTATTCTTGGGTGCCTGGGTGACTCAGATGGTTAAGCAACTGCTTTCGGCTCAGCTCATGATTCCAGAGTCCTAGGATCAAGTCCCACATCGGGCTCCCAGATCCGCGGGGAGTCTGCTTCTCCCTCTGACCTTCTCCACTCTTGTGCTCTCTCTCTCACTCTCTCTCATAAATAAATAAACAAACAAACAAATAAATAAATACATAAATACATAAAATATTTTTTAAAATTCTTAAGGCTACCATAACTCACTGCTTTTTATGTATCCAATGAGGTTGCTTTTTTTAAGTCCTGAAAAAAAATCTCTTTAGATGTGATTAATGATACACTTCTGAAGAAGGTTAACCTTATGTGAAAATTGTAGTTACAATTTTGTTGCCAGGATGGCATGTTTGCAACCTAATCTTGTTTTGTTATTTATCAAAGGAAAATAACACCTGATAATATTTATATGTAAGGATTTTTGTGTATTCTTTCACATATTAATATCAATTATCATATTAATTAGAATTATTTGTATGTTTTCTGTAATGAAACCTATGTTAAACAAGAAAAATGAAGAAGTGAATCCCTCTTGTACATTTTATTGACAGGGCTAAGCAGATCACAAATAACTAACCAACATACATAGTTTTTAAAATATAAAATGAGAAATCAAGAAAAAAATGTAAGTTCTTGCTTATGTGGGTAATAGAACATGTTGGTTCACTTTTCAAAATACGTAATAGTTACTGGTTACTGGTTTTGAATGTAAAGCAGTTAGAAGTCTTATCTCTTGTCCATTAACAGGTGAATAAAGAAGATGTGATACACACACACACACACACACACAATTGGATACTTTGCAGCCATAAAAAACCTGAAATCTTGCCATTTGCAACAGATGTGGATGGAACTAGAAGGTATTATACTGAGCAAGATAAGTCAATCAGAGACAGACAATTATCATATGATATCTCTGACACAAGGAATTTGAGAGGCAGGGCAGGGGGTTTGTGGGAGGAAGGGATGAAAAAATGAAACAAGATGGGACGGAGGAGGGAAATAAACCATAAGAGACTCTTAATCTCAGGAAACAAACTGAGGGTTGCTGGGGGGTGAGGGGTGGGATAGGGTGGCTGGGTGATGGACCCTGGGAGGGTGTGTGCTATGGTGAATGGTGTGAATTGTGTAAGACTGATGATTCACAGACCTGTACCCCTGAAATAAGTAATACATTCTATGTTAATTTAAAAAAGAAGTCTTATCTCCATCCTAATTAACAAATATAAAGCTGAACAGACTGAAAAATCAACTCCTGTTGGATCCATAAGAGAGGGGGGGACATAGGCCAAACCTCTGTTTTCAAGACTGGAAATAAGGGAATTACCACCTACTGGAGCAGAGACTCATGAGCAGAAACTGCCTCAAAAACCAGTGGCTGTGTAAGAAAGCCTGAAACATACACGATAAGTTGCTAGAAGCTTAGTGCAGACAACTGTAACAGTTAAAAACTCCAAGGTGACCTAGTCAGAGGAGGAACCACCCCACATATTATGAGATAGGAGCTGGACCAGATTCCCACAGCATAGCAGAAAAAAAAAAAAATCTCAGGCTTCCAACAGGAGTAGGAAAGGAATCATTTTGAAACATATCAGAGAACTTTGTTCTTTGTAACAAGGCCTTCTTTCAAGAGAAACTAATTAGCCAGTACCTAACCTACTAGGATATTAGAGCTTAAAGGACCTGGGAAAGGGAAATACCTAACTCCATTCACATTCTAAACACTCTGTCCCATCCAAGAGGGGAGGGGGAAAAAAAAACCCTAAGAAAAACTTGTGAATTCCATAGTCCATTAAGAGGCTCATTAAAACTGAGACCTATGATAGGACTACAGAATGCCTCTCCCATCCCCATACCTCACCACCACATTATTAAAATCCTATTCACAGCAGTTCTATTATATCATGTCTGACTATCAAGAAAAAAATTACAAAGCAAACCAAAATGCAAGAAAGAAAAATTGAGAAGACAGAGCAAGCAAGCATCAGAATTAGGCACATCAGAGATGTTGAAACTATCAGATATCTTAAACTATCATGATTGATATATTAAATTAAAGACTCATGGATAATATACATGGCATGCAACAACAGATTGGAAATGTAAGCAGAGAAAGGGAGTCCTATGAAAGAAGAATAACAATGAAAATGTTAGAGAATTAACAAACGAACAAACAAAGAAAGAAAAACTCTGTAAGAGAAATGAGGAATGTTTTTGATGGGCTTATTAGTAAACTGAACATGGCTGAAGAAAGAATCTGTAGACTGGAGAACATACCAATAGAATCCTTGAAAATCAAGAAGGAAACAGAATAAAGACTGGGGGGGAAAAAAGAAAGAAAACAACACAATACCCAAGGACTGTGGAACAAGAACAACTACAAAAGTATAACTTATGTGCAATGAGAAACCAGCAGAAAGAAAAATAAAGGAACAAAAGAAATATTTGAAACACAATAACTAAGAATTTCCCAAGTTAACATCAGATAACAAACTATAAATCAGCTAAATTTCTCATCTTTTGGAGTCTGCCTTCTGTAATCTCCTATTGCCACCAGCTGCAATCACTACCAGAGGGCAATAGGAAAATAGAGACAGGGGGTGGGGGGGGGCAGGAAGTAGATTCCAAACTCCCTCTGAGCATTAGGTGTTCCTTTGTTCAGTCTTTGGGCTACAAGCCAGTAAATCTCTTGGAACACTCTGCTTTGGTACTTACTTCTAGGTTTCTTATGCCTTGAATGCTGACTAGATAATACTGGAGAAAAAAAAAAAAGTGGTAGATTCACTGCTGGCTAGGTGGTATTATAAATTCATGTCTTTCCTTATCTGTTATTATGAGATTTTCAGAGGTTTTTGTGTTTGTTTTCCAAATGACTACTGCATGCATTTTTTAACGCTATGATGTAGAGCCATATTCAATGGGAGAGGCAAGGTAGAGCATGCTTACATCTGTTACCAGGAACTTGAAACCTAGACTGCTTCTATGTGATTTAATAATTAATATGCTCAGATTTAGGTTGACCATTTTTTATTTATTGTCAGTTTTTCTAGTCAGTTTCTTGTTCTGTTCCTACTTTCCTGCCTTGTTTTGGTTTATGTGAATATAATTCAACATTCCATTTTAATTTATCTATTGACTTTTTCAGTATTTATTATTATTTACACTGCTTTCTCCAGGGAGTAAAATATACATATCTAATCTTTCATAGTCTACTTAGAGTTAATATTAAACCACTCTAAGTAAAATAGAAAGTTTTTACAAATGTCATATCCCTTCCCACTTTACAGCAAAATTGTTATATATATTACACCTATGTTTCTTAAAATTCCCACAAGACAATGTTACATTTTCTTCCTTAAGCAATCTTAATCCGTTTTAAAAATATAAATGAAGGAAAAATAGTTTGTCCTTTTACTTATTTAATTATTTCTTGCTTTTCATTTTTCCAGTATGAAGTTTCTTTCTGATGTTATTTTATTCACTCTAAAGAACTTAATTATAATTTCTTTCTGTGATAGTCCATTGGTGTTAAATCTATTATTTTTTAATGCATATGAGGATGTCTTTATTTATCTACTACTCCTAAAGAATATTTTTGCTTGATATAGATTTCTGGGCTGACAATTCTTTTCACTGGGTACTTTAAAGATAACATACAATGTCTTTTGTCTTTTATGACTTCTTAGAAACCTTTGGTTATTCAATGTATTGCCCTATATGTAATGGGTCACTTTTCTCTGACTGCTGTCAAGATTTGTTTCCAAGGTTTCAGCAATTTGGTTATAGTTTGCTTTCCATGATTTTCCTTGAATTTACCTGTTTTGGTGTTGATGACATTTTTGAATCTGGAAATGAGACACAGTTATAGTCACTATTTCCTATAGTATTTTTTTGTTCACTATATTTTTCTCTTCTCTTCCCGGAATTTCAATGGCAAATTTTAGATATTTTGATACTTTCTCATGGGCTCTTTGTTTTGTAGTCTGAAGAAAATAAGGGCCCTTTAGAGCTGTTATTTCACCTTTCCCCAAATGCATACCTCATTATAATTTTAGACAACAGTGAGCTCCTCATTCTGAGCACCAAAATTAACTGCTTAGAAAATATTTGCTTTATTCTACAAAATCTGTCCCTCATATTCTCATGGACTCCCTCCTCTGCACACAGAGAGCATTCATGTTAGCTTCAGGGCAGCAAAAGGACAGAGCTTCCTTTCTGTACTTGAGTCAAGTTGAATTCAATGACATACAAATATCAGCAGACACAACCTCTACAACTCATAAAGACAATTAGTCAACAAGTATGTGGGCTGTGCTGGGCTTCTGAGGAACTGCATTTTCTCTGATCTCCCCAGTAGCAGAGGCTTCTGCCTGGACTTCATTTTGGGCTATCTGTGAGAGACTTCATTCCAAATGATTCAAAGTATTCTACATAGGAAAACATCTTGCTACAATATGACTGCTAAGAGATACAAAGGGTGCTTTAAATATAAAGAAATTTAGTTAATGACAGGTGTTTCATGTAATTTCTTTCATTTGGATGTTAAATACTACTTTTTCACCTGAAGTGGTATTTGAATTAGCATTAGCTAACATTAAAAGTAAAGAGTTACATTAATACACAACCTTTAAAATATTCTTTATATTTGCTGACCATTTGCAAACCAGATATACATTTTTATAATTAAAAACTCCCTATAATAAAAGTTATATATATAAATATGTAAATATATATATGACTTCATGCATGTAGTGCATGAAGCACTGGATGTGGGGCATAAACAATGAATCTTGGAACACTGAAAAAATAAAATGATGTAATAATAAAAAAATAAAACAGCAGAACATACATTCTTTTTAAGTGCAAATCGAACATTCTCTAGAATAGATCACATATTAGGCCACAAAACATGTCTCAACAAATTCAAAAGATCAAAGACAAACTATGCATCTTTTCTGATCACAAGTCAGCTGCAAGAAAAAATCTGGAAAGAACACCAACATGGAAGTTAAATCACATGCTACTAAAAAAAATGAACTAAGAAATCAAAGAGTAAATTAAAAAATATGGAAACAAATGAAAATAAAAATACAATGGTCTAAAATCTTTGGGATGGAGATAGCAAAAGTGGATCTGGAGGGAAGTTTATAGCAATACAAGACTACCTCAAGAAGCAAGAAAAATCTCAAACAATATAACCTTAAACATAAAAGAGCTAGAAAAGAAAAACAAACTAAACCAAAAACCAGCAGGAGGAAGGAAATTATAAAGATTGGAGGGGCGCCTGGGTGGCTCAGTTGGTTAAGCAACTGCCTTGGGCTCAGGTCATGATCCGGCAGACCTGGGATTGAGTCCCACATCAGGCTCCCTGCTCCGCGGGAAGCCCACTTCTTCCTCTCTCACTCCCCCGGCTTGTGTTCCCTCTCTGTCAAATAAATAAAATGTTTAAAAAAAAATATTGAAGAAAAATAAATGATATAGAAAGTGAAGAGACAATAGGATAGATCAGTGAAACCAGGAGCTTGTTCTTTGAAAAGATCAACAAAATTGATAAACATTTAATCAGATTCATCAAAAAAGAAAAAGAAAGAGGACTTAAATGAACAAAATCAGAAATGAAAGAGAAGAAATAATCAACACCACAGAAATACAAATGTTTAAAAGAGATTATAAAAAAATACATATGCCAACAATTGAACAGCCTAGAAGAAATCCATAAATTCCTAGAAACACATAATGTCCCCAAACAGAATCAGGACAAAATAGTGAATTTGAATGATCAATTATCAACAATGAAATTGAATCAGTAATAAACAAACTCCTAATAAAGTAAAGCCCAGGACCAAATGGCTTCACAGGCAAATTCTACCAAATATTTCAAGAATAGTTAATACCTATTCCAAAAAATTGAAGAGGAAGGAAAACTTCCAAATTTATTTTTTGAGTCTAGCATTTCCCTGATATCAAAGTCAGATAAAGATGTTACAAAAAATGAACTACAGGCCAATGTCTCTGATGAATACAGATGCAAAACTCCTCAAAAAAAAAAAACAACTTGTAAACCAAATCTAGCAATACATTAAAAAAAATCATTCACAACAATCAAGTGGGATTTATTCTTGGGATCAAGTGTGGTTCAATATTCGAAAATCAATCAATGTGACACATCACATCAATAAAAGAAAGGATAAAAACCACCTGATCATTTCAATAGTTACAGAAAAAAGACCTGACAAATACAACATCCATTCATGATGTGAACCTTCAACAATATAGGTTTAGAAGGAACATATCTCAACATAAGAAAGACCATCTATGAAAAACTCACAGACAACATCATACTCAATGGGGAAAAAACTGAGAGCTTTCCCCCCTAAGGTCAGGGACAAGACAAGGATATCCATTCCCATCACTTCTATTCAGTCTAATACTGGAAATCCTAGCCACAGCAATCAAACAATGAAAAGGAATAAAAAGCATCCAAATTGGTGAAAAAGAATCAAAACTTTCTTAATTGCAGATGATATATATATAATATATAGAATGCTCTTAAGACTCCACCACTGGAAAAATAAATTTAAAGTAAAAAAAAAAAAGACTCCACCAAAAAAACTACTAAAACTGATAAATGAATTCAGTAAGATCATAGGATATAAACTCAGTATAGAAAAATCTGTTCCTTTTCCTTCCACACAGTAAAGAAAACAATCATCAAAACTAAAAGGCAACCTATGGAATGGGAGAACATAGTTGCAAATGACAATACAGACAAAGGGTAGATATCTAAGATCTACAAAGAACTTCTCAAACTCAACACCCCAAAAACAAATAATCTAGTCAAAAACTGGACAGAAGACATGAACAGACACTTCTCCAAAAAAGACATACAAATGGCTAACAGACACAAGAAAATATGTTAATCATCATTAGCCATCAAGGAAATTCAAATCAAAACCACATTGAGATACCACCTTACACCAGTTAGAATGGCAAAAATTGACAAGACAAGAAACAACAAATGCTGGACAGGCTGTGGGGAAAGGGGAACCCTCTTACACTGTTGGTGGGAATGCAAATTGGTACAACCACTTTGAAAAACACTGTGGAGGTTCCTCAAAAAATTAAGAATAAAGCTAACGTATGACCCAGCAATTACACTACTGAATATTTATACCAAGGATACAGATGTAATGAAAAGAAGGGTCATATGCACCATAGTGTTCATAGTAGCAACGTCCACAATAACTGTGGAAAGAGCAGAGATGCCGTTCAACAGATGAATGGATAAAGATGTGGTCCATAAACACAACAGAATATTACTCAGCCATCAGAAAGGATGAATACCCAACTTTTGTTTCAACATGGACAGGACTGGAGGAGATGAAGCTCAGTGAAATAAATCAAACAGAAAAAGTCAATTATCATATGGTTTCAGTTATTTGTGGAACATAAGGAATATCATGGAGGACTTTAGAAGTAAGGGAAAAAATGAAAGGGAGGGGGAATCGGAGGGGGGAACAAACCAAAAAACTACTATGGACTGTGGGAAACAAACTGAGGGTTTTAGAGGGGAGCGGGTGGAGAGATAGGTTAGCCCAGTGATGAGTATTAAGGAGGGCACATATTGCATGGAGCACTGGGTGTTATATCTAAACATTGAATCATGGAACACTGTATCAAAACTAATGATGTACTGTATGGTAACTAACAGAATAAAAAAAAACTTGGAAAAAAAAGAAACTAGCTTTTTATTAAAATGTTGGTTGTGTTGAATTGTATTAGCTGAAGAATAATAACACTTGCCAGGAAGTGACCAAGCCCTTCACTTGGTCAACCTTGGAAATACTGTCAAACTTGGAAATACTGTCAACCTTGGAAATACTGAACTTATCCATAAACATGATGTGTTCACTTAAAACACTAATTAAATGAATCATCTATTCTTACAATTAGGTTTATCACCTTGCTTATCATAGGAAATAAATTTAGGTAGGAGAAGATCCTATATTTGGACAAAGACAACACTAAATCCCAGAGTTACTTATAAGCTCTGTGACTATAGACAAACTATGTACCTCTCTGAGGTTTAATTTTCTCCTATGTAAACTAGGATGATAATTCCTACCTTCTAAGCTCAAATGAGATAGCCTATGGAAATCCTTAAACAATATAGGTTCTTACCCTTGCCCCCTTAATGAAAGTTCTTGCTATAGTTCTGCAGCATATCTGCAAATCATATTAGAGAACAATGAGTTTATTTTTGAATAATAGGTATATATAATAGGTATAAAATAAAAGCCACTGCATTACAAATCATGACATACTGTGTTTCCTTAACCATTCCTTACATCTGTCCCATGGTTCTTTTTTCTTTTTACACCGTGACTTGGATAGGTTCTTATTTTTGCTAAGTTTTATAATTTTCTGAAGTCAAGTACAGCCAAAATTTCTTGTCTCCATAGCTACACCTGAATCTTGCCCTGAGAAGAGTGAATGGAGATTCATCAGACTGCCACATGACATGACACATTCCCTTATCCCTATAAGAATTTTTATTATTAAAAAAAACTACTAATTGCTAATCAGTCTTTAGAAAGCACATACAAATTATGTTGAGATTTAATTAAGCTGAGCAAATAAAAGGGAGATTTTCAATAAAGGAGAATTAGCTATTTCTCTATTAATTTATTTAAGAGGAAAGAAGAACTTTTGCAAAAGATCCCTTCTAATACTGAGTGTATTTTATTAATTAACCTTTGAATACAGCCATGCAAATGTGGTAAAGAAAAATATGAAAATTGGATAGCATCACTTTCTACATATACCTGCTTTTACAATTAGGTAAAGATAAGGCAGTATAGTTATGATTGTGTGTGTGCATTTTAATGATAAATACAAAAGAAATAATCTTTTACATTTTACTAAATTTTACAGTTTTAAAGAATTTTTAACTGAATTATTACATGGAGTAACATAATAACTCTAATATAAGTAATATTACCCTCATTTAACAGATGAAGAAATGAGTATCAGAGGCAAGTGACTTGCCAAGATCATACAGTACCAAAGCTATTAAGAAATTAGAATTGAGTTTCAAATTTGTCTTTTTGATTCCAATATTTTAGAGTAATTGATACAGTGCTTTGTAAACATATCTTCATATTTTTTTTTTACTTGCCCGGAACTTGAGCTTCAAGAGACAGAATTCAGTTCCATATTTAATTCTATAAACCTAGTGCCTAGTATAACACCCAATACACTGAAAATGTCGAATCACTTATTCTGGAGATCTAGTTGAAGTTCTAGTTCTTGTAAACTTTATACCAGTCACTTAGACTTTCCAAGCCTCAGTTTCCTTATCTGTGAAATAAATATGTTAGGATAACCACTCAGACCCTTACTGGCTCAAATACCTCATTATTCTCTATTTTTGGAGGTAAAATAGCAGTTTTCTTAGTTTTAGAGCAAGAGATAAAATTCCTGCAGTACAGTCAACAGTCAACAGCATCCAGACAGCATTGCCTCCAGTATTCATCAGAAGTCCTGACTATTAGTTCTTAATATAGTGGAAGTTTGTACTCTCATCAAGGTTCTGCTATTGCCTAACTCCCACATAACTTATGGGAACATATTGTATAAGTTAGAAAAGTAAGAAGGATAACAGGAGAGAAAAAATAAAGCTCAATGTTTCCTTTGCATAAAGGAATACTTTATACAAACAGAAAAGGGTAGGATAGAAGAAGTACTCCATATGGACTGTTAGTTGCTAGATACAAAATCATTTACTTGAACCCAATTTGTTTTGTTCAAACAAACCAAAGTTTGTCCTTAAAAGCCATATATCAAGCCATTTCTATCTCCTTGTCCCTAGTGTTACATCATAATGCTTTTCCTATAAAGACAGCCTCATCAGAAAGGTTGAGGTTTCTTGATATCAGTCAAATAGAATGTCTATGGGGAGAGGGTTGGTGGATGCATCATATAGTGATTTCTCATTAAGTAATTCAGTAGACAAAAATCTCTTATCTAGTTTGCACAGGGCCACTTAGCATCATTTGAGTTAGCAGCTAAAGTCCTAAGCAGGGATGTCTGTATGACCTTGTACGACCTCACATATCCTTTCTAAGCTCATGTGAGACAGGTAACTCACTCATAATTAGCATATACTAATCTATGTCCTGTTCAATCTCACTAAGTTATTGTTAAGAACAAATGGTATTCTTGCTGTAATAAAAATGCCCACAAACTATAAGTTGTCATCACAAGAACTAAATTCTCAGGGCAAACTACTACACCAAAATTGTGAAGAAAAAAGGTATATGAAAACATATAGCACCTTCTCTGCTTAGCTGGAGAAGAAGTAGCTAACACCATAAATGCCAAGAAGGAAATTACCCATTTTGAAACATATCCGTAACATTCTCTATAACAAAGGGAAAGAAGTTCATAAAAATGTGATTCCTAACCCTTATCCCAGCTGGAAAAGAATGGGAATTTCTCCTCACAGCAGCTCTGACAATCTTCTTGTCTAACATAAAAACAAAATAAACAATAGAGCAAAGGATTTCAAAGAAATAGATGCTGGAGAAAGGGAAGGAGTCACAAAGATGGGCAAAAACTCTTCCACTGCAGGAGAGTTAGAAAGGAATAGTGAAGACCAAGATGCCAAGCCACAGGTCAACTAAAATCCTAGGAGTTAATTAGAATACTATAAAAATTCTCACACTGAAGCCTATTTATCTCAATTCCTTATTAACCAGTGCAACATGTCTGTCTGCCAACAACAACAACAACAACAACAACAACAACAAAAATAAAACATGTGTGAGAAGGATAGAAAAAATACAGTGTAGAGACAAAATACACACCAGAAGCAGACTTAGATAGGAGATATTAAAATCATAAGACAAAAACTTAAAACAATTATGATTTAATAAATTAAGGACTCCAGTGGAAAAAAATGAATAGCATGCAAAATAGATGGATAATATAAACAGACAGATAGAAATTCTATAAAAGAATCAAAAGGAAATGGTGGAAATAAAAAATAAAGTCCCTAGGACATTGCCCCACTTCAGTAGGCACCAGTTATAGCCAAGATTAGAGTGAGGAGGTACTAACCTTACAAAAAGTGATAATAAGCATTGCTGCACTCAGGATAGGGTGAGAATACTCTTATACCAGGAGTGAAAATTTAAGAAATGAGAAAGTGAAAGAATGCATAACTCTGTTCTTTGAGCTCAGATGAGCTAAAATGCTGTCTTTTTCTACCTTAGCAATAATAATGCATGGAAGACCTAAGTAGGAGGGCTGACTATGTTGAGTAGGCTCCTGTGACAAAATAAATCTCACAGTACCACAGTGTGGACTGAGATGCATGATGTTTGGTCCCTCTATCCAGATATATTTCAGAGTACCTATTTTTTTAAATACATGACAACTTTTATAGCTATTTAAGAAGCATAAAAAATTGCAAATGTCATGATGGCAGGTTTTGATTTTTCCTAAACCTGAATAAAAAAATTTCCATTACTCATGGTAGTTGTTTATAATTCAGCAAACAGGTATTTTTGATCAGAGTTTTTGAAAATTAATGATAAAGAAGAAATAAATAAAAAGGAAATTTTACATTCTTCAGAGATGTCTAGAAATCTTGATTAATGATCTCATTTTATATATATATCAATCATAACACCTTAAAAGAAAGTAAACTTTTTCTTGAATTAGCAAGTTTGATTCAATGTTATCCTCTCAAAAGAATGTTATTCACTGAGTAGATGGGGTTATGATATTCTTTTTTTTTTAAACATTTTATTTATCTATTTGAGACAGAGAAGGTGAGAGAGATATCACAAGCAGGGGGAAATAATAGAGGGAGAAATAGGCTCCCCTCAGAGCAGCGGATCCGGATGTGAGACTTGATCGCAGGAACCTGGATCATGACTTGAGATGAAGGCAGATGCTTAATAACGACTGAACCACCCAGGCATCCCAGATATAGTTATAAAGATATTCTTAATGAAATTGGAGCCAACCTCTGAAACCTACTTTCAAAAGTATTCAAAAAATGTATAAATTCCAGTTTCATATGAAGAAAAGGTAGAATATATAATCTTATTAAATCTTGCGTTACAATGTACAGTCGGAGGCTCAGAATTCTCAATAGCTTAATTAAATAAAGCACCTTGGTCCTTAGACGAAATAAAATATTTCTTATACAAGCATTTCCTTAAAAATATAAAAATATTTGTTTATTAATCAACTTAGTAGTTCCATAAGGCAATTCTAATATGATTGAGGAGTTTTTTAATTAAAATACATTTTTCTTAGGTATATGTCTTTCACAATTCCTGAAAACCAACACAGTCTGGGACAGAGAATTAAAATAACCCTTTATGAGTACATATGTTTTTTTGGGGGGAAAGTAGGATTAAAATGTATGAATAGATGATTTAGTTTAATAGCTTATTAAACAAGTCAAGGAGTTATGTAATACATTGACTGTTCACCTAAGGACTGACAGATAATGATAGTTATTTAAGAAATATATAAAAATACTTTTTTTCTTTCAGGGTTCAAGAGCTAATAAATTTTCCTTATTTCTCTAAAATACCATCTATATTGTCACAAAGGTGTATGCCTTGTAAACCTAAGAACTATAGCTTGTATAAAGACAACTAGAATTTGATATCAGTGTCCAAGCAGGATGCAGACTTCTAGTGTACCAAATAAAAAAATTAAGACAAAATTTTCTCAAGAAAGGCAGATATAAGTTTTGTTGAACACTCAGAGGAAGCAGTGATTCTTCCCAGTAGTCTCTGTTGTTAAAATTATGGGAAGAAGATGGGCGTCTGGGTGGCTCAGTGGGTTAAAGCCTCTGCTTTCGGCTCAGGTCATGATCTCAGGGTCCTGGGATCGGGATCGAGCTGCATCGGGATCTCTGCTCAGCAGGCAGCATGTTTCCTCTGCTCTCTCTGCCTGCCTCTCTACCTACTTGTGATCTCTCTCTCTGTCAAATAAATAAACAAAATCTTTAAAAAAAATTATAGGAAGAAGAAAGAGCAGATCATTTCAGGTAAAGGGAAAAACATCTGCAGTAAGTATTTCAAGATGATTTTTAAAACTGTTGACATGGCATAAAATGTGGTACAAAAGTGCAGTCAGGATGTGAAACAAACATGGAAAATGACAGAGGCTATGCTTAGGAATTTGGTCTTCAAATCTCCCAGTGAATAAAATGGTGGTTAGGTATGAAAAAGTTCAAAAGCCAATTAAAAAACCATTGTAGGGGTGCCTGGGTGGGTCAGTCATTAAGTCTTTGTCTTCAGCTCAGGTCATGATCCCAGGGTCCTGGAATCAAGCCCCATATCAGGCTCCCTGCTCTGTGGAAGGCTGCTTCTCACTCTCCCACTCCCACTGCTATGTTCCCTCTTTCGCTGTGTCTCTGCCAAATAAATAAATAAAATCTTAAAAAAACAAAAAACAATAAAACCCATTGCTGTAATCTAGGGGAGAGATGGTAATCTAAATTAAGGTAGCAATAGTGACAATATAAAGAGGCTTACAGATATAAGAAAAAACAATGCTAGAGAAATCAATAGGAATTGGTAACAAATTAGGTATAAAAAGATGAGATGGAGGAAAAAAGTCAACAATTGATCTGAAGTCTTGAGCTTGAATGGATATTTTGACAATATACCATTAACCAAGTCACCAGAAATAAACTAAAGGCAAAAAAAAAAAAAATTGAGAAACACTTATTCTTTAAAAAAACTACAGCTTCAGGGTGCCTAGGTGGCTCAGTGGGTCAAGCCTCTGCCTTCGGCTCAAGTCATGATCTCAGGGTCCTAGGGTTGAGGCCCATGTCAGGCTCTCTGCTCAGCAGGGAGCCTGCTTCCTCCTCTCTCTCTGTCTATTTCTCTGCCTACATATGATCCCTCTCTCTCTATCAAATAAATAAACAAAATATTTAAAAAAGAAACTACAGTTTCAGGTATGTGAAAGTCCATGGGCTCATTGCTTAGGACCATGCCTATCTACACTCCTCCTAGTTCCCTACCTTTCCCATTTGCCCACCAAACTTAGTTGGTAAGAACTATATTTTTACCAACTTTGCTGCTAGGGGGAGTAGACTTGATTTTGGGGCAGGGAGAAGGTACAGAATTTACTGGCTTTCCAAACGGATTAATTCAGTGCAAAACAAATGGGAAGACCCCAAATTTTGCCAATCTGAGGTTTCAGACTTGCTGGGGCAAAGAACAGGCAAAGTATAAATTTAATAGAGTGATCCAGTAAAGGGCTGAGATAAGCTCTCCATAAATACTAGTTGACTGAAAAAATCAGTTATGCTGTAGGGGTGCCTCAGCTCAAGGAAACATGAGAACTGAGTGCAACTTTGTATATGCTTCATGAACAACACAGCTCATTCAGCAGGGTAGAATCCTTAAAATCTTCAGTTATTTAAATGCACAACTTTTGCTCATGTCACTGGCTTTCTAACAAATTATGTAGACACAGGGGTGATTCTTAAGAAGTAAAGACAAAAAATAAAAAATAACATAATTGTGGGGATAGACATCAGTAGCCATAACAGATTCTGTAGCTGAAGTCCAGACAAGATTGAAAAAAAAAAAAAAAAACAATTTAGAAAAATGAAATTGAACCTCGGACTGGAGGAGATTATGCTGAGTGAAATAAAACAAAAAGTCAATTATCATATGGTTTTATTTACTTACAGAGCGTAAGGAATAACATGGAGGACATTAGGAGAAGGAAAGGAAAAGTGAACAGGGGTACATCGGAGGGGGAGATGAAGTATGGGAGACTGTGGACTCTGAGAAACAAACTGAGGGTTTTGGAAGGGAGGGGTTGGGAGGATGGGTGAGCCTTGTGGAGGGTATTAAGGAGGGCACGTATTGCATGGAGCACTGGGTGTAATGCATAAACAATGAACATTGGAACCCTGAAAAAGTAAAATAAAATTTTAAATAAAAAAATAAAATCAGTACAAAACATCTTTTTGATGTCTGATATTCAACCTAAAATAATGAAACATACACAAAGCAAAACAAATCAAAGAGGAAATGTGATCTATACTCAGGGAAAAATGTGGCCAATAAAATCAATGAATTAATCCAGAGTTGCGCTTGACAGACCATGACATCAAAATAGCTATTCTAAAAGGTTCAAATAACTAAAGGAAAATATGATAATGATTCAATAAAATAATAATGGAGAAATATAAATTACAAAAAGTATCAAATAAAAATTTTGAGTAAAAAGATATAAAAATATGACAAATTTACTGAATGAATAGATTTTCAAAAGCAGGAGAAAGTATCTGTCAATATGAAGACAGTCAAGTAGAAATAACCTAGTCCAAAACATAGGGATAAAAAGATATGAAATAAAAATAAACACAGCTTCAGAGAAATGTGGGACAATATCAAGTATATTAATATGTGTGTAACCAAGCACCAGTAAAATGGATGAGAGGTGTTTAAGATATTTTAAAAATTATGGCCAAAACATTCCCAAATTTTACTAAAAACATTAATCTATATGTCTAAGAAGCTTAAAAAAAAAACTCAAATTAAGACAAAGATAGATATTTACACTTAAAATTATCAGAATCAAAAAGTTAAAATAAAATTAAATATAAAAATCTTGAAAATAGCAAAAGAAAAAATGCTTCATCATATAAAACATGAACAATGTAATTAATGGCACAATTCTCATTAAAATAATGAAAGCCAGAGAGAGTGGAATGGCATACAAAGTCCTGGAGAACAAATCCCTGTTAGACAGGAATTCTATATCCATCATCAATAATATCACTCTAAAAGCAAGAAAAATAAAAGTATTACCTAGATGAGCAAAAAGTAGGCAAATTTTTAGTTAGCAAAAAATGTCCTATAATATTAAAGGAAAATCTCAGGTTAAGAGAAAATTACAACAGGTAGTAAGCAGGATCAATAGAAGGGAATGGAAACCAGTAGACATGATGTATGTTTAGGGTAAGTATATAAGGCATTTCTGTATTATTCTCATTTTTTCTTAATTTCCTTAAAAACATATAATTAGGGGCACCTGGGTGGCTCAGTTGGTTAAGTGACTGCCTTTGGCTCAGGTCATGATCCCGGAGACCAGGGATCGAGTCCCACATTGGGCTCCTTGCTCCGCAGGAAGCCTGCTTCTCCCTCTCTCACTCCCCTTGCTTGTGTTCCCTCTCTGGCTGTGTTTCTCTCTGTCAAATAAATAAAATCTTTAAAAAAAAAAGATTTTATTAAAAAAAGAAATAATAATACTAGCAATAATAATTTAGAGATCAAAAGTAAAAAAATTAAAAATGAGTAGAAATCAATAAAATATAAACCAGAAATACATTAAAGAAAATTAATAAAACCAAAACTGATTCTTTGAGAAGGTCAAGAAAATTGATAACATTCAACTAACCCAACCAAGAAAAAAAGAACAAAACAAAATCAGGAGACAAGTGGCCAACACCATAGACTCTTAAGAAATTAAAAGAACTACAACAGAGTATTATAAAAAATCAAAGATCAAGAGATTAGACAACTTAAATAAAATTCTTAGATATATACAAACTATGAAGACTGACTCAATGAGAAAATCTCAATGAGAAATGAACATTTGATGGAACCAATTTATTCAATAAAAATGCTGAATTATCAATTAAAAACTTTTATAAGAGATTGAATAAGCAATTAAAAATTTTCTTAACAAAGAAAACTCCAAACCCAGATGGCTTCAGAGTGAATTCTATACCTGAAAAAACAGATAATACCAATTCTACTTATATGATTTTATAAAGCTGAAGAAGAAAAATACATTTCAATCATTTAAAAATACCCAGTATTACCCAGACACCAAAACCAGACAGATGTTTCATAAATAAAAAGAATTCTACATCATGACCAAGTAAGATTTATCCCCAAAATACAAAGTGGACATAATATCAGAAACATAAATACTGTACATTATATTTATAAAATAATAGACAAAAAATATCTGTTCATCTAGTATATTTAGGACAATATGTTACAGAATTCAACATCTATTCATGTTGAAAACTCTCAACAAACTAGAAAGAAAGGAAACATCCTCTTCCTGATAAAAAGTATTTATAAAAAACTGTAGCTACCTTAATACCTGAAAGTGATTGACTAATTTTTTTCTCCCTAAGATTTGGAACACAGCAAGGATGTCTGTTCTCATCATTTCTAGTCCAAAATTTTCCTAGAGATTCTAGCCAGTGCAAAAGCCAATTAAATGGCACCCATATTGGAAACAAATAAAAGGCCATTATCTACTGAGGAAATAATCCCATATGCAAAAATACCCTAAGGACTCTAAAAAACCACTAGGAAAACTAAGAAAGCTTAACAAGATCACAAGATAATGCAATCAGTGTTCAAAAATACTAATTTTATTCAACATCTTATCACTAAAAATCCAAAAGTAGATTATCTTTGAAATATAACAAAATATTTAGATAAATGTAAGAAAAATGAAAGACCTGCACATTTAAAAACAGAAAAAGCATTGCTTAGAAAAATTTACATTGGCATTAAAAATGGAGCAAAATAGGGGCGTTTGAGTGGCTCAGTTGGTTAAGCCACTGCCTTCAGCTCAGGTCATGATCCTGGAGTCCCAGGATCAAGTCCCACGTTGAGCTCCCAGCTCCATGGGGAGTCTGCTTCTCCCTCTGACCTTCTCCCTTCTCATGCTCTCACACACACACTCTCTCTCAAGTAAATAAATAAAATATTTTTAAAAAATGGAGCAAAATACTATGGAGATTGGCATATCCCATCATCTTGATATGCACTTGCCTCCAAATAGATATGTATAACCATTGTCATGGCTATTAAGGTTCCAGTAGCATTTTAATTGAAAGTAATAAGTGCATCCTAAAATATGAATGGCAAAGGGATCCAAATACCTAAAATATTTTTGAAAAATAAAAGTTAGAGGATATTGGTGAGAATGCAGAGAAAGGGGAACACTCTCACACTGTTGGTGGGAATGCAGCTAGTGCAGCCACCATGGAAAACAGTATGGAGGTTCCTCAAAAAGTTGAAAATGGAGCTACCCTATGACCCAGCAATTGCACTACTAGGTATTTACCCTAAAGATACAAATTCAGTGATCCAAAGGGGCACACACACCCAAATGTTTATAGCAGCAATGTCCACAATAGCCAAAGTATGGAAAGAGCCCAGATGTCCACCAACAATGAATGGATAAAGATGTGGTGTATATATATTAGTTACACTAATCTCTAATTGCATATATATAGATGGAATACTATGCAGCCATTTAAAAAAATGAAATCTTGCCATTTGCAATGACATGGATGAAACTAAAGGGTACAATGCTAAGCAAAATAAGTAAATCAGAGAAAGACAACTATCATATGATCTCACTCACTGATCTCACTGATATTTGAGAAAAAAGACAGAAGATCATAGGGAAAGGGAGTGAAAACAAGATGAAATCAGAGAGGGAGACAAACCCAAAAGGGTCTTAATCTCAGAAAACAAACTGAGGGTTGCTAGAGGGATGGGGGTAGGAGGGGATGGAGTAGCTGGGTGATGGACATTGGGAAGGGTATGTGTATGGTAAGTGCTGTGAATTATGTAAGACTGATGAATCACAGACCTGAATCCCTGAAACAAATAATATATTATACGTTAATGAAAAATGCAGGTCTTGCTCTATGGTTAGTTTAATAAACTAGAGCTATTCATATCTGTGGAAAAAAAAGACAAAAAAAGAACAACCCACATACTAGGAGAAATTATATCCAGATTATAAAAAGAAATTTATAATCCCAACAATAAGAAAATATGTAATTCAATTAGAAAATGGGAAAAATACTTGAACTTACATTTCACCAAAAAGGACATATGGATAGCAAAGAAATACATGAAAAGATGATGATCATTAAGCACCAGAGAAATGCAGATTGCGTGCTCAATGACACACTACAATATCCTACAATATCCCTATTAGAATTTCTGTAATAACAATTCTAAATGCTGATGAGGATATGGGGCAACTGTATCTCTGAAACACTGTTGATGAAAATGCAAAATTAAGCAGCCACTCTGGAAAACAGTTTAGTTGTTTTTTATAAAGTCATATATGCTCTTGCCACATTCTTGAGTGCTTATTCTAGAGCAGAAGTTGGCAAGATTTTTTTTGTAAAGCATCAGATATTAAATATTTTCAGATCTTTGAGCTAAAAATTATTTCTATCACATATTCATTTTTAACCCTTTAAAAATGTAAAAATCATTTTTACATGTGTGTGAATATATGCTTTCATTTAAAGTGGTTAAATATCTACAAGTAGAATTGGTAAATTACATGGTAAATATATATTTATTCAAGAAAATGTCAGACTGATTCCCAAGTAGTCCCATTCTACCTCCTATTAGTGTATGAGGGTTCTAGTTTCTCATACCCCTCTCCAATCCTTGGCATTGTCATTCTTTTTTTTTATAGATACTGAAATGAGTATGGGTTTCACAAAAACAAAAACAAAAACTGAGGCACAGATTTATCCTCAGATCATAGTTTATTGACCCCTGCCCTAGAGCAAAACAAAAACAAACAAACAAAAAACCCTTACATTCACATAAAATTCTGTATACAAATATTCATGCCAGCTTTATTTAGTAGTCAAAAATTGAAACCAACTCAAATGTTCTGCAATGTTTTTGTAGTTAATCAAGCTGTGATACATCTATTCAATGGACTCAGCAATAAAAGAAAAACATGGAACCACTGATATATGAAACAACCTGGATGAATATCAAGAACATTATGCTGAGTGAAAAAAAAATTCAAAGGTTTGCATACTATACAAATGCATTTATCTAACGTTATTGAAATGGTAAAATTATACTGATAGATCAATGTTTTCTAGGGGTTAAGGTTGTATGAGAATATAATGGAGTAGCACTATGACATTTCTTTAGGATGATGGGATAGCTCTGTGTTCTAACTGTGGTAATGGTTACACTAATCTCTAATTGCATAAAATTTTACAGGATGACATTCCCCCCAAAAAGTGCATATAAATCTAGTGAAATTCAGTAAGATGTGCAAATTAGTTAAAATTATTCTACCAATGTCAATGTCCTGGCTTTGGTAATTGTGTTATAGTTATGTATGGTGTTATATTTGAGGAAACTGGGGATAGGGTACAGGGAATTTCTATAATGTTTCTGCAATTTCTATGCAAACCTAAAATTATTTCAGAATTCAAAACCATTTATTGATAAATAGATAAATGACATGTCACTATATAATGGAAACCACTAAGCAATATAAAGAAACAAACTCCAGGGGTGTCTGTGTGGTTCAGTCGGTTAAGCATCCAGCTCTTAATTTTGGCTCAGGTCATGATCTCAGGGTTGTGAAATAAAGCCCCATAATGGGCTCGGCACTCATTGCAGAGTCTGCTTTCCCTTTCCCTCTGCATCTCCCCCATCCCGGTCTCAAATAAATAAGTAATAAATGAATGTATGAATGGACGGATAAATAAATAAATAAATAAATAAATAAATAAATAAAATCTTTTAAAAAAGAAACAAATGACATATTCATGAGATGATGTAAATGAATAGAATATTATTGTGTGCAGTAAAAGAAACTGGACACACATGCTATATTTCTTTCAAATAAAATTTCTAGAAATGAAAAATCTATAGGACAGAAAGTATATAAGTATTTAGCTGGGAGGGGAGAATTAGCTAAACAAAAATGAGGAAAATTTTCCAATGATAGAAGTGTTCCAAAACTGGATTGTGGAGATGGTTGTACAGATATATAAATTTAGTAAAACTCATCAAATTTTACACTTTCAATTAGTACTTTCTGTGGTATTCAATTACACATTATTAAAACTTTTTAATAAGCAAAAATTATGTTAACACAATTTATCATTTTAATGAATTTAAAGAAAAAAGATTATGTCATTAAATACAGAGAAAAAATGCAGTAATATTCCATAGTATCCGTGATTTTAAAAGGTAGTTTTAATGAACTAGAAATGTACTTGATGGTGTCTAAAAGCTACTATGAAGGTCTTGAGCAAAAATATATGAGTAAAACAGTAGAACTGTCTTTTAATTTGTAAACAATAGTTTATTTGTTTAAAAGAATTTACCATTTGTCAGAGAGAGAGAACACAAGCAGGGGGAACAGCAGTCAGAAGGAGAAGCAGGCTCCCCACTGAATATGGAGCCCAATGCAGGACTTGATCCCCGGATTCTGGGATCATGACCTGAGCTGAAGACACACACTTGACCAACTGAGCCACCCAGGCATCCCTAAACAGAGTTTATAAATTAAACCCAAGTAGTATCTATCTTGTCACCTTTTCTTCAGTTTCCTTTCCTTGCTGTGGTTTCAATCTTTCTGCATTAGTCCATACCCTTGGTTGCAAAACAGAAATACAATTTCAATTAAATTAGGCCAAAAACAAACAGATAAACAATATATGTGTGTTTGTGTGTGTGAATATATACGTATATGTGTACAAAGGTACGTACACATACATATATACTATATATGATTGTGTGTGTGTGTATATATGCATAATCCTTTACTTTCAATATATGAATATGTGAATTTTATATGTTGTATATTTAATTCTATGAACCAACTAGGTCCTCTGATGTCTCTTTGTTATTAATTACTCAGCAGGAAGTTTGTTTGTTTTTTTTAAGATTTTATTTATTTTACAGAAGCACAGCCAGAGAGGGAATACAAGCAGCAGGAGTGAGAGAGGGAGAAGCAGGCTTCCTGCTGAGCAGGTAGCCTGACGTGGGGCTCAATCTTGGGACCCCAGGATCAAGACTGAGCTGAAGGTAGAGGCTTAACTGAGCCACCCAGGCGCCCCTCAGCAGGAAGTTGTCATAGCAAGCTCAGAGGAATGAAAATGAAAAACATCCATGCAAAATGTAGAACCTTTTAACAGTATTTTCATTCCTGATTTTCATAAAACAAGACTAAGATTAGAGATGAATATTAAGTAATTTACTGAGATCACATACTGTATTTCCAAGTTCACCCAGGTAGAAACAATAGCCAGTATTAGGTCCAGAATGGCCTAGCTTCAACAACTTTATTCTTTTGTGGGGGACAAACAAATCCCATAAGTGCCCAACTAGAATCAAATCTTGTTTTAACCCATCCACTTAGATGATCTATCTACACTAATACTAGACATAAAAAGATAAATTCAATCATTATTTTCATGAACTTTGCTGTTTGGGGGGACATTATATTCCTATCTTTGGAAGGACTAGGCAGTCAAGCAACATTTCTACTGACTAGGAGTCAGCATAAATCATGACATTATAAAATATCAGAATTTAAATTTACAAAGAGGAACGGTCTAATTTGCAATTTCTTTATCTCAGATATCATGATGCATCAGTACACTCATAATTGGTTTCACATTGAATTTTATAACAGAAAGCATCTGGGCTCACTCCCTTGGTGACCAATGAGAGCAATTTCTGAGGCTGGGACAAATTATCCTCTTTAAGAACAATAGCAGCTGCCTCCATGATCTATAAATGTGTCTTCCCCTTTAGCCTGGGAGAATAGAAATGCCAGAGAAAAGCAGGTACAAGGGCATTATTGCAAGTATGGCTCTTGTGGAAAACCAACTGTTCCCCATTTATCTTTTTAGTGGCCAATGAGCTTTTATTCACCATACAGCTGTTCTGTTCCATCCTCCTGATTAGACACACTTGTCTGCTGTATACATACCTAATCATTAGATACATTGATCTGTATATGAGAAGTTCTTTTTTCACACTATTTCCTGGTAACATCAAGGGCAAACTCTTTCCAGAGGCTCAGTATATGACAAAACACATTGGTAACTGTACTGAGAGACAAGAAGAAAAAACTCTAGGCCTGGACCTTCTAGTAGTATTCCAGGACTATAAGTGTAAAATAAGAGGGCTTAACTGGATGATCTTATCACTCTAAGTTCCTCGAGTGTCTGTTTTGTTCCTCTTAATTTTACACTGATAGAAGCGAATAATAAGGTATAATTATTAGAAACAATCCCATTATAGTTAATCAAAATTGCCAAAAGAACTTTGCCATGTAAGTGTCATTGAAATATGACTCTCTGGCTTGGATCTCCATGAGGAATTTAGAACAATTCTTCAAATTACCTGTGAAGGTTATGACACTGTTCTATAACCTTATAATACATCATAAAATAACTTTCCCATAAATACTGAACTTTTTTAGGTCACTGTACTTTCCATATGTTTTTACTAAATTTAACCAAATCACTGAATATTAATTAAACCACTGATACTTTTCTAGCACCAAATGGTTATTTTGGTGGATACAGAATAACTGGTAATCATTTCCTGACCTCTTCCAGAATGAGCCTGTGAAAAACTGAGTTCCTGATAACAAGTAACACTGAAAATTCCCCCTTCCTCAAATCTTTCCATGAACTCTATGATTCTAATTAAATGAAATGAATAAGCATAAGATTCATGTCTTTTCTTACCTTTGTGTCCAACAAATTACTGAGGAATTCAAAAGGTATTTCAAAAGTCAAAACTTAATCTAAAAGTTTGTAAAGAGTAGGAACTAGACATTTGACCCTCAAAAGACAATTTTATAATCAGCTTATGGAGGTACATTTACATAAAACAATTCTTATAAAAATCAGTATTTTTTGTTTATGATTTCATGTATTTGGACAAATGTATACAATAATGTAACAACCAACATGATGAAAATAAAAAATATTTCCATCACCCCAAAGAGTTTCCTCTGATACATTACAGTCTATGCCTCCCTCTACCACCCACCCCTTGAAATCACTGATCCTCCTTCTTTTTCCATAGTTTTGACTCTTCTAGAATTTCATATGAATACAATATTCAGAATCTTGTATTAAATTTTTGAGACTCTTTTATGTTTTTGCAAAGGTCAGTAGTTCATTCATCTTTATTGCAATGTAGTATTCTACTTATGGATAGATCCCACTTAGTTTATCCATTCCCTATTTGATGACATTAAGATTACTAACCAGTTTGAAGATATTATGAATATAGTTGCTTTGTTTTTTTTAATCATTCATATTTTTTATAGTTACTTAATTTTTTTCCCAGTGTTCCAAGATTCATTCCCCATTCCCCACACCCAGTGCTCCATGCAATGGGTGCCCTCAGTACCCACCAACAGGCTCTCCAATCCCCCTCCCTCCCTCCCTCCAAGTCCCTCAGTTTGTTTTTGTGTCCAAAGTCTCTGTTGTTTTGTTTCTTTCCCTGGATTACCCTACTTCCCATTTACTTTCCTTCTCCTACTCTCCTCTAGGTTACCCCTTATGCACTCCCAGTAAGTGAAACCATGTGATACTTAACTTTCTCTACTTGGCTTATTTCACTCAGCATAATCTCTTCCAATCCAGTCCATGTTGCTACAAAAGTTGGATATTCATCCTTTCTGATGGAGGTGTAGCATTCCATTGTATATATGTACTACATCTTCTTTATCCATTCATCTGTTGATGGGCATCTTGGCTCTTTCCACAGTTTGGCGATTGTGGCCATTGCTGTGATGAACATTGGGGTATATATGGCCCTTCTTTTCACCACATCTGTATCTTTGGCGTAAATGCCCAGTAGTGCAATTGCTGGGTCATAGGGTAGCTCTATTTTTAATATTTTCAGGAATCTCCACACTGTTTTCCAAAGCGGCTGCACCAGCTTACATTCCCACCAACAGTGTAAGAGGGTTCCCCTTTCTCCGCAGCCTCTCCAACACTTGTTGTTTCCTGACTTGTTAATTTTGGCCATTCTGACTGGTGTAAGGTGGTATCTCAGTGCGGCTTTGATTTGAATTTCCCTGATAGCTAGTGACGCTGAACATTTTTTCATGTGTCTGTTAGCCATTTGTATATCTTCTATGGAGAAGTGCCTCTTCATGCTTCTTGCCCATTTTTTGATGTGTTCATCTTCTTTTTGGATATTGAGTTTGAGTAGTTCTTTACACATCTTGGATACCAGCCCTTTGTCTGTAGTGTCATTTGCAAATATCTTCTCCCATTCTGTGGGTTGCCTCTTTGTTTTGTTGACTGTTTCCTTTGCTGTACAGAAGCTTTTTATTTTGATGAAGTCCCAGAAGTTCATTTTCGCTTTTGTCTCCTTTGCCTTTGGAGACGCGTCTTGGAAGAAGTTGCTGTGGCCGATGTCAAAGAGGTTGCTGCCTATGTTCTTTTCCAGGATTTTGATGGATTCCTGCCTCACGTTGAGGTCTTTCATCCATTTCGATTTTGCCTTTGTGTGTGGTGTAAGAGAATGGTCTAGTTTCATTCTTCTATACGTAGCTGTCCAATTTTCCCCGTACCATTTATAAAGAGACTGTCTTTTTTCCACTGGATATTTTTTCCTGCTTTGTCAAAGATGATTTGACCATAGATTTGTGGGTCCATATCTAGACTCTCCACTCTGTTCCATTGGTCTATTTCTCTGTTTTTGTGCCAGTACCATGCTGTCTTGGTAATCACAGCTTTGTAATAAAGCCTGAAGTCATGTAATGAGATGCCCCCAGCTTTGCTTTTCTTCTTCAGCAATTCCTGAGCGATTCGGGGTCTTTTTTGGTTCCATATAAATTTTAGGATTGTTTGTTCCAACGCTTTGAAGAATGTTGGTGGAATTTTGATTGGAATGGCATTGAAAGTATAGATTGCTCTGGGCAGTATAGACATTCTGACAATGTTTATTCTTCTGATCTATGAGCATGGATATAGTTGCTTCGAATAATTTAATGCAAGTATTTATGTTGAGGTATGGTTTCATTTATCTTCAGAAAATGATCAGGAGTAGAATTCTTGGGTCTTATTGAAAATGCAAGTTCAACTTTATAGGTTACTGCCAAACTATTTTTCAAAGTGGTCATATACTTTTGTATGTGATATCCTCCAAAGTCAGAAATTAAATTTGATGTACTGAATTTACTAAGCAAAAGCAATTTTCACTGCTATACAGTTTCCTAGTACAGTTTCAAAGGAAAATTTGACTTGGTGTAATATTCACAGTCTGGGATCATTTAAAGCCTATGTCTCAAACAAGATATACTCTTTTCAGTGTAGATTAAAGCTTCTGTTTTCACTGTAGATTTACACTTAATTATCTTAACATTCTAAAGAGCAACTGAAAATTGCTAAATGTCAAATTAATATTAATTTGTAAAGGATTTCATTCATAAAAATTTCCCCCCAAGAAAAAAAAGTTCCCCAAACAAATGACATTGGGTTACTTTCTAAAAACTGTTCTTAGAATTATTTTGTAATTGCTATTTTAAGCTTATGTTTTACTATATATTAATGTCTTACTTTAAAGGATATAGAAATTAAAACTTATGCTTCCTTCCACCATCTCTATCTCAAGTACCACTTTTTATTCATTGCATAACTATTTTACATTACCAAGGTTGATAACATTATAAAAAGTCAATGGTCAGAAAATGAAAATCTTATACAAGAGATGAAGACGTTTGGTCCCAGTCTTCTTTATAGCAATACCTAGTGCCCAAAGAAAATGAAGCATAATCTACCAATATCTCAGTGGCTTAGTTATACAAATGGAAGGTCACAAATAAGACACTCTACATCAGGTGATTGCTATGAACCAGCCTTAAAGCAATCTGACAAAATTTTAAATCAATGATGAAGTTTGGTGGATCAAAAGATGAATGATGATGCCATGATGTATGAAGTAGAAGTAGAACCCATGAAAACAGAGATCAAACAGCAATGAAGAATTATGACTAGAGGATCAAATTTAAGATAATTTTTAAATTGCTTTACTAGTGCTCACATAGCATCTTGCATTCAAGTCTCTTAAATTCTTACCATAGTTCTCTTAATGTAATAGTTAACTGTATTTTTTGTGTGTCTGTTTCCTATTCTTGCACTAAATTTATAGAAAGTTCACCCTATACTAGATGCTACTGGGTATGGGTACTACCAATAAGAAAAGGCAATGGGAACATTAAGAACCTAATGTAATGAGAGAATAGAGAGAATATATCTTTCATACAGAGACTCTTGAAAAGTATTAGTTTCTTCCTCTTTAACCAAAACACAATACTACTTGCAAAACTCTAGTGAAAAAAAGCATATATACAGATTTGGTAAAGAGGCCCATAGTTCATACAGAAATTCAAGAGACTAAGAATAGTCACAATAATCTTGAAAAAAGGAAAAAAAAAGGAAGAATTTCTACATTTCACTTCCAAAGCTTGCTAAAAATCTATAATAATTAAGATTGTGATACTGGCATAGGCCTTGACAAATATATCACTATAATGGAAGAGAGCTCAGAAATAAACCATTATATTCATTGTCAGTTAACTTTTGACTAAGAGAATACAACGTGGGAAGAATATTCTTTCAACAAATTGTTCTAGGACAATTGAATATCTACATGCAAAAGAATAAGTTGGACACCTACCTCATACCAAACATAAAAATAGCTCAAAATAAATAATCACCTTAAATAAAAGAGTCAAACCATAAAACTCTTATAATAAATTATAAGAGTAGATCTTTGTGATCTTGGGCTACTAGAAGTGTGACAGACATAGTTTTGATACATATTAAGGTTAAATTAGTGTTTAATTTTTGCATTCAGATCTAGAGCCTTTGAAAACCTAGTCTACTTTTTATTAAAGAGAGCGATAAAAACTCAGAGGCATAGTGCTGATGGAGATGAAAGCCAATTAAGCTTGACCCTAAATAAAGTTAAATTTCTCTAAGTATCCTATTGATTTCTGAAAAAGTAAGATAAGTTCCAGGAATTAAATGGCTACAAATATGTAATATGCATTATATATTAAATATCATATAACTATGGGTGATTTATACAATTTTCTCACTTTAAGGAAGACATGACTAGAAGTCAAAGAGACCGGATGCTTTACAGATCACCTTAGTTCTTTGACCCAAACCTAGTGAAGTCAACTACTAATTTGGGATTTGAAAATTGGTGTGTCTGGGGCACCTGGATGGCTCAGTTGATTAAGTGACTGCTTTCGGCTCAGGTCATGATCCTGGAGACATGGGATCAAGCTCACATTGGGCTTCCTGCTTGGCGGGAAGCCTGCTTCTCCCTCTCTCACTCCCCCTCCTTGTGTTCCCTCTCTGGCTGTGTTTCTCTCTCTCAAATAAATAAATAAAATCTTTGAAAATAGGTGTGTCTGATGTCAAAACGTTTTTTCCTATAGTACACTATTGATCAGAAAACACATTTATGTTCACGTCATCTGACATTTATGTCTGAAGGTATTTTTCTCAAGAAAAATATTTCCTCATTCATTCAGCTTTATTATTATGTTAAAATAGACCGAGAATAACATGTACCAGGATACTTGGAATCCTGAGCTGCCATCACTTACTGTGATCCCTCCTCCTCCTCCTTTTACTTCTACTTCTTCTCGTTGTTGTTGTTGTTTAAGAAAGGATGAAAAAGAATAAAATGTAATGCCATGTAAGTTAAAGAGAAAAATAAAAAATATAAAAATACTAAAATCAGTTTGAAGAAGGATAAACAGGAATGAGGGCTATTAGAAGACAAGTGAATCTGATAATAAAACCACTAGGGTCTTAACAGAGAGTAGTCAATGAGAAAGGAATAAAAAAATTCCACCAAAGAGTAAAGATTTAGAGGTAAGTGCTATAAACTATGCTGAAAGCAAAAAGAATTCCTACTAAACACAGTTTATTAGTTTGTTTGGTTTTTGGGTTTTTTTGCTTGTTTGTTTTTTCCTTTTGAAACATCTGAAAGTCTACACTGTAAGAATAAGAACAAATCGTAAATAGAGGACAGGGCTCATGATGTCTAAAATTCAATCAAATCATATCAATCCCAGATTGATAATCTAACTGCCAGGCAGAAGAAAATTAAATCCTTTCTTGAGGAATGTAATATCTAGTATCTCTGTATTTTTTAATATAAATATCCAGCATTAGTTAATATTGTCAGAAGGCATAAATATAAGGTCAGCTGAAAGAAAATCAAGGGGGAAAATGATAAAAATATGTTCATAGGTAAATTAATTTATGAGAGTTATAGCTATGGTCTTAAACAGAGATGTATTTAATATATTCAAGAAAAATACACAGTGAAATAGAGACATTGACAATTGGAATGCTTTTCAAACAAAGTGAAACTATAGAAATAAAAAATATATTTACTAAAATTAAAACCTCCAAGAAATGAATTTAATAACATGTTGAACACAGCAAATAAGCAATGAAGTGAAAAAGAATACAAAGGCTGAAAACACAGAAAAGAACAAAATAGATAAGATTTAAGGAAAGATATCATATATATATGGTACATACATCCTAATATATATATTATATATATTACATGTATATAATATATAATATGAATCATAGAAAGAGGAAGAGTAGAATGAGGTAGAAGCCATGGTAAAAATCATACCATACAAACATTTTCAAAAGTGAGGTATAACATCAAGATTTAGAATTTTAAAAGTAATATGAAATTTAATACATAATCAATAAGTAATTACATAGCAAACAAAATCTACATCTTCTCATAACATGACAGGACTGCTGAAAACCAAAGGTAGAGAGAAAATCTTAAAAACAGCAAGAGTAGGCTTCAGGGGAAGACAGCAGAGTAGGAGGACCCTAAACTCATCTGAACACATGGATAAAACTAGAAAACACACATATCAGTGCAAATAACCCAGAAAATGACCCAAAGACTGGCACATCTAAATGTAGAGAAGAAGCCATATCAGTAGTAAGGGCAAACAGACAGTGGGGAGGTAAGAACCATCCATGGGTCTGCCCACCAGAAAGAGGAAGCTGCAGGTTAGAAACAGACTATCACACCAGGGAGCCTGCATGGGGAAGACAAAACCCCACAGCATTTGACTTTGGAAATGAGAGGAGCAGGATTTTTGAGTTCTTAAAACAAATTGATTTAAAGCCTGCAACTTTAAAAATCAGCAGTCTCAGGTCTTACCTTATGCCTAGAGGGTAATAGGAAGCTGAGTTCCCATCCTTAAAGAGATAGACCAACAAAGAACCAGTGCAGATATAACATAAAAACAGTGGTGTGAAAAACACCTGGGACCTACAGGGAAGAGAATTAGTTACCAATAACAGAATTCCCTGAAGAAATTCTCCAGAAACATAGGAGCTGGTGGATACCATTTTCCACCCCAACCCCCCAGCATAATCACAGGGCCATTTATGGGAACCAATGCTATGCTAGCACTCACTACTAACTTGCTCACTTCATGCCCTACACCTACCAGCTGCGCTTGCCTCTTTCCTAGTCATACAGGTACCCTACCTCAGAAGATCTACACAAACCTAGTCAACACTGCAACTAATCACCTCCCATGGGGAACACATGTACCTTGTTAAAACTGCAATCTTCATGCCTGCATCTGCTCAGTGGAGCAGTCTAAAAGTTCCACTTTCCACAGCAGCTGTATGTCCCGTATGCACCAATGTAGACAGCTTGTGGAACTGTGCTCATGCCCATAGACATTTCACAATGTGGTCCCAGTTGCCCTCGTCTCTGCAGTGGCTGCATATACTCTATGGGAAAAGGTCCAGTGTCACCTAGTTAAAAGTGCATGCCCCACCAACTGTTTTCGAAAGCAAGGAATGTAATGGATTTTTCTATCAGAGAGAAATAGAGACAGAATTAAGTGAAATCAGGAGACAGAGGAATATGTCCCAAATGAATGAAAGGACAAAATTACAGTAAGAAACCTAAGTGAAATGGAGATAATTGATATGTCTGGTGGAGAATTTAAAGTAATGATCATAAATATACTCACTGGACTTGAGAGAAAAGTAGAAGATATTAGAGACACCCTTAACACAGAAATGAAAAAGAACCAATCCAAGATCAAGAACATAATAATTGAAAATAAAAATACATTTGATGGAACAAATAGCAGGCTAGAAGAACCAGAGAAATGAGTTAATGACCTGGAAAACAAAGTAATGGAAAGTAATCAATCTGAGCAAATAAGAGAAAAAAGAATTATGCCAAATGAAAAGAGACCTAGGGAGCTTAGTGACTCTATCTAATGCAAAATCATTCACATTATAGAGATTCCAGAAGAAGAATAGAGAAATAAGGACAGAACATTTATTTGAAGAGATAATAGTTGAAACTTCCCTAACCTGGCAAAGGTAACAGATATCCATATTCAAGAGGCACAGAGATCTGCCAATGAAATCAACCCAAGGAGGTCCACACCAAGATATATAATAGAAAAGTAGTGATAAGGGGTGGCTCAGTCAGTTAAACAGCCAACTTCTGATTTGGGCTCAGGCCATGATTTAAGGGTGCTGAGAGAGAGCCCTGCTTTGGGCTCTGCACTCAGAAGAGAGTGTCCTTGAGATTTTCTCTCTCCCTCTGCCCCTGCTCCCACTCACAATCACACACTCTCTCACTCTTTCTCTTAAATAAATATTTTTAAAAAATAATGATAAAGACAAAATTTTTAAAGCAGCAAGAGAAAAGAAGACAGTTATATACAAGGAAAACACTATAAGATTATTATCAGATCTTTCAGTAGAAAGTTTCCCAGCCCGAAGGAAGTGAGATGATATATTCAGAATGCATTATGGGAAAAATCTGTAGCCAAGAGTACTCTATCTGGCAAGACTATCATTCAGAAGAGAAGGAGACAAAAAAGAGATTCTTAGATGACAGAAACTAAGGAGTTCTTCACTAAACCAGACCTACAAGAAATATTAAAGGAGATTCTTTCTATAGAAAGGAAAGAACATATGTCAAGAGTATGAAAAATAGGAAACACAAAAGCAATAAAAATAAGCATATCTGTAAAAATCAATCAAAGGATTTAAAATGATGTAAAATGTCATACTATGTGTGTGTATACATATATATACAATGTTGGGAGGAGAGGAGTAAAGAATGGGTTCAAACTTAAGTAACCATCAACTTCATATAGACTGCTACATGCAGAAGATGTTACATACAAACTTAATAGTAACCATGAACCAAAAAAAGCAACTGACATGCAAAAAATAGAGTAATCCAAATATATCACTAAAGAGAACCAACAAATCATGAAAGAGAGAAGAAAGGTCAGAAAAGAACCATAAAAACAAGTAAAAAATAGCAATAAATACATATCTATCAATGATTGATTAAATGTAAATGGATTACACACTCCAATCAAAAGACACTGGGTGACAGAGTATATATATATATATATATATATATATACTCTTGATTATATATATATATATAATCAAGATATATATCAAGAACCATCTATAAAGACATTATATTGTTTATAAGACATTCATTTCAGACCTAAAGATAGATACCTGCAGATTGAAAGTGAGGAATAAACTTTAAAACAAAGACTGTAACAAGAGAGAAAGGACACTATATAATAATAAAGTGTAGAATCCCACAAGAAGATATAACAGTTGTAAAAATTTATGCACCCAATATAGGAGCACCCAGAAGCATAAAACAATAATAACAAACATAGAGGAACTACTCAATAATAAAACAATAATAGTAGGACACTTGACACACCAAGTACATCAATAGATCTATCAACTAAAGAATATCAACAAGGACTAGATGGACTAAGAGATATAATCAGAACATTCTATCCTAAAACAGCAGAATACACATTCTTTTCAAGTGCACATGGAACATTCCCAAGAACAATCACAATTTAGGCCACAAAGTCTTAACAAATTCAAAAAGATCAAAGTGATACCATCCATGTTTTCTGAACACCATGCTATGAAACTAGAAATCAACCACTAGAAAGAATCTGGAAAGAGCACAAATACATGGAGGTTGAAGAAAATAAAGAAATAGAAGAAGAAATCAAAGATTACATGGAAACAAATGAAAATGATAACACAATGGTCCCAAATCTTTGGGATAAAGCAGACTGGTTCTAAGAAGGAAGTTTATAGCAATTACAAGCCTACCTCATGAAGCAAGAAAAATCTCAAACTACCTAATCTTACTCCAAAAAGTTTTAAAAATAAATAAATAAATAAAAATAAAACTCCAAACCAGTAGAAAGAAAGAAATAATAAAGAAAAAGGAGAAATAACAACCCACACTACAGAAACACAAACAATTATAAGAGAATATTACAAAAAATTATATGCTAATGAATTGGACAACCTAAAAGAAATGGATAAATTCCTAAAAACATATAACCTGCCAAAATTAAAGCAAGAAAAAAAATAGAAAATTTGATATAGTGTTTGATTCATTAGCTGCGTATAACATCCAGTGCTCATAACAACACATGCCCTCCTTAATACTCATCATCGGTTACCCCATCATCATCAAAAACTAATGATGTACTATATGCTAGCTAACTGACATAAGAAAGAAAGAAAGAAAGAAAGAATTTCAATGGACCAATTACTAGCAATAAAACTGAATCATTAATAATAATAATAATAAAACCCTGCCAGGGGGCGCCTGGGTGGCTCAGTCATTAAGCATCTGCCTTTGGCTCAGGTCATGATCCCAGAGTCCTGGGATTGAGCCCCACATTGGGCTCTCTGCTTGGTGGGAAGCCTGCTTCTCCCTCTCTCACTCCCCCTGCTTGTGTTTCCTCTCTTGCTGTGTTTCTCTCTGTCAAATAAATAAATAAAATCTTAAAAAAAAAAAAAAAAAAACTGCCAAAAAACAAATGTGCAGGACAAGATGGCTTCACAGGTGAATTCTACCAAACATTTCAAGAATAATTAATACCCATCCCTCCCAAATTATCCCAAAACCTAGAAGATCTGAAGTCATAGTGAGGCCAGCATTACTTTGATACAAAACCAGGTAAAGTCACCACAAAAAAGAGAAGTATAGGCCAATATCTCTGACAAATATAGATGCAAAAATTCTCAACAAATTACTAGCAAATTACTAGCAATACATTAAAAAAATCATTTATCACAATCAAGTGGGATTTATTCCTAGGATGCAAAGATGGTTCAGTATTCACAAATCAACATGATACACCACATTAAGAGAAAGGATAAAAATCATTTGATCATTTAAATAGGTAAGGGAAAAGCATGTGACAAAGCACAACATCCATTCATGATAAAAGTTCTTAACAAAGTAGGTTTAGAGGGAACATACCTCAACATCATAAAAGCTATATGTGAAAAACCCACACCTAACATCATACTTAATGGGGAAAAATTGAGAACTTTCCCCCTAAAGTCAGGACAAAGACAAGTATATCCACTCTCACCACTTTATTCAACATAGCAACATAACAATAGATGTCCTAGATATAGTAATTAGACAACATAAAGAGATCAAAGTCATCCATAGGGTTCCTGGGTGGCTTTGTTGGTTGAGCCTCTACTCTTGATTTCAGCTCAGGTCATGATCTCAGGATTGTAAGATGGACCCGCATATCAGGCTTCGTGCTGGGCGTAGAGTCTGCTTAAGATTCTGTCTCTCCCAGTCCCTCTGTCCCTCCCCCACACTGTGCCCATGTGCACATGCTTACTCAAAAACAAAACAAAAACAAACAAAAGATGAAAGGCATTTAAATTGGTAAGAAAAAAGTAAAACTCTATTTGCAGATGACATAATACTATATACAGAAAACTTAAAGATGCAATCAAAACACTACTACAACTGATAAATGAATTCAGTAAAGTCACAGGGTACAAAATCAATATAAAGAAACCTGTTGTATTTCTATACACTTTAATGAAGCAGTTGATTTCACTCATATGTGGAATTTAAGAAACAAAACAGATGAACATAGAGGAAGGGAAATAAAAACAAATAAGATAAAAACAGAGAGGGAAGCGAATCATAAGAGACTCATAACCATAGCAGACAAACTGAAGGTTGCTGGAGGGGAGGTGAATGGAGGGATGGGCTAAATGGGTGATGGGCATTAAGGAGAATACTTGATGTAATGAGCATGAGGTGTATATGCAACTGATGAGTCACTAAATGGTACCTCTGAAATAAATAAATAACTGTAATATGTGTATATTATACACCAATTTAAAGAAACCTTATTAGAATTTTGTATTATCTAGAAAATAAAAAGGTCTAACTTAAAATAGGTCTAACAATTCAAATATGAACATAGAATCTGCAAAAGAAGGCAAGAAAAATGATTAAGGAAAGAAGAGACAAATTATAATATATATAGTAAGATGTTAGATTTAAAGCAATATAAGTCAGTAATTAAAAATATATAAATGAATTACACTGTTAAATTTAAATGATAAAATAGTTAACAGATCAGATCAAATTACATCCTATATAGCTGGTAAGATTAAATGATAAAATATAAATTTCCTTCAAAAATAAAACTTTAGGGACACTAGTTGGCTCAGTGGGTTAAAGCCTCTTCCTTGGGCTCAGGTAATGATCTCAGGGTCCTGGGATTGAGCCCCACATCAGGCTCTCTCCTCAGCGGGGAGCCTGTTTCCCGCCCCTCCCCCACCTCTCTGCCTACTTGTAATCTCTCTCTGTCAAATAAATAAATAAAATCTTTTAAAAAATTAGAACTTTAAATATAGGGAAAGAAAAATATTAAAAATAAAAGAAAAATACATACTTTTAAAATACTATTCTTTAAAAAAATAGATAAAAAATTCTAATTTTTATTTATTTATTAATTATTTTTAATTTATTTTATTTTTTCAGTGTTCCAAGATTCATTGTTATGCCCCACACCCAGTGCTCCTTGCAATACATGCCCTCAGTACCCACCACCAGGCTCTCCCATCTCCCCACCCTGCAATTCTAATTTTTACAAATAGGTATTGATATCAGCCTTTCTCTAATCTGCATCTAAAGCTTTATATTTCCTCTAAGCACAGCTTTAACTGCATTCCACAAAGTTTTATAGCTTTATCCTCAGTTCAAAATATTGTTTTGCTTTTGTTGGGATTTCTTCTTTTCAAAGTATATGACTTAATTTCCAAGCACCAAGGATTTTCTTATTATCTTATTGGCATTGATTTTTACTTAATTCTATTGTAGTCAGAGAAATATCATTATGTACTTTCAATATTTTAATTATTGTTGAGATTCTTTTCTTGTCCCAGCATATGGTTGATTCTGGTAGCTATAGCAGCATCACTTGAATATCTAAGTAGTCTGAAGTTGCCAGAGGGTAATAATATGTATATGTGAATTTGGAAAAATGTACTAATCATATTGTTCACACACACATTTTCTGTGAATCTATCAATTCTACCTTTATTCTCAATTCTACCTTTTTTAAAAAAAAATTTATTTATTTGACAGAGAGAAACACAACCAGAGAGGGAACACAAGCAAGGGGAGTGAGAGAGGGAGAAGCAGGCCTCCTGTGGAGCAGAAAGCCCGATGTGGGGCTCTATCCCGGGTGTCCAGGATCATGACCTGAGCCGGAGGCAGTCGCTTAACCAACTGAGCCACCCAGGCGCCACCTCAATTCTACCTTTAAATATATTCATAATAGTAATGTATATACACCAAATGGAATGAAATGTGCATGCACACTTGCATACATGTGTGTCCATACACACACAGAGAGATAGATAAATATTGACAAATATGTGTACATATTTTTAGGTACATATATAAGTATATGTATTTTGGGGTATATATATGTATATACATATATATATGTTCATTATAGCAATATTTATAATAACAAAGGAGTGAAAACAACCCAAATTTTCAAAAAGAGTAAAATGTTTTTTCTTATAAAGATGTATATTCATTTGAAAGAGAGGAGTGTGTGCAAAGAAGGGAGAGAAAGAGGGAGAAGCAGTTTCACAGCTGAGCAAGGAACCTGATGTGTGGCTCCACAAGAGGTTTGATCCCATGACCCTGAGTTGAAGGAAGATGCTTAACCAACTGAGCCACTCATGCACCCCAAGAGTAAAATGTTTAAATCAATGAATACAGATAAAAATTTATGCTCTCCTCAAGGACATGGATGAATCTCATAACCATAAAAATGTATAAGCATCACACACAAATGCCTAAATACTGTGATTGAATTTACATAAATTTCAAAAACAAACAAAACTAACCTAAGCTGAGAGAAGTCAGAACACTGTTTGTATTTGTGGTGGGGGCACAAGTGATCTTCTTTGACAGCACTCTTTACCTTGATGTTTTGACAACACTCTTTACCTTCATCAGGGTGAAAGTTATCAAGCTATACCCTTAGAATTTGTACATTGTAATATGTGTATATTATACACCAATTTAAAGAAACCTTATTTTTAATTTTTGAAAAAAGTGGATGAAATGGAGAAAGCTGAAGATAGAGGTGACCCAGGCAATTGGCATGGCTGAGGAGAAAGTCAATAATGCAAATAATACTAACAAGGTAAAATATTTTCTTTGAAACATTTGGGCCCTGTCTGGTCCTCGAATTTATCCTTTAAAATAAGTTAGAAGTGTTACTGGCAATTGTATGGTAGGCAGAACACAGGCTTTCTGTGCAGACCTGGGATCCTGCCCCATCACTACCAATGTGGGTGTGAACAAGTTTCTCATCAGTTACGTATCTCTGACTCTCTATGCTTTGAAAGACACACAGAGACAGAGGCACAGACAGAGACATAGATATTATGCTCAGCATGATATATGGACTATACTAGTCATTTAAAATTTAATTTCTACCCTTCCTCAATGAGTAGGAGTCAATGTGGCAATGAAACATGGAAGGGTTGATTACCTTATGATGTTGCTGTCAAGTAAGATGTAGAGCCAGAATCGGAACTCAAAACTCCACAGGTAATATTACACCATTACCCTACTCAGGTTTTTTTCACTTCTATGAGCAGTCATTGGCCAGAACTAACCAACTTACCTATGTGGAAATGTCAACTCAGAAGATGTTTAGACCTCAAGCCCTGTCTTTCCTTCAAAACTTTTTTTTAGCATGATTAGAAATTACCTTCTGAGCATTTACAGATAAAGATGTTTTACTTTGAACCTAAAGATAGTGGGGAACCTCGGTGGCTATTTTTTAACATGATTAGAAATTATCTTCTGAGCATTTACAGATAAAGATATTTTACTTTGAACCTAAAGATAGTGGGGAACCTGGGTGGCTCAGTCAGTTAAGCATCTGACTCTTGATTTTGACTCAAGTCATGATCTTGGAGTCTTAGGATTGAGCCCTGCATAGGGCTCTACACTTAGCAGGGAGTCTGCTTGTGGATTTTTCTCCTTCTCCTACTGTCCTTACCCCAGCACCTCAAATAAATAAATAAATTTATTTTAAGAAAGAAACTACAGATAGGAAATTGAATTATTGCCTTTCTCATAATTTTGAGTATCAGCTCTACTCTCATACATTCATTTCCTTTGAAAAGCAACTTCTGAAAGAATATCATGCAAGTTACCATGTATCATTGAAGTACTATGGTTATGACTAGCAGAGAAAGTAAATTCCCTGACTGCATTTAAATAGAAAATGGTAGCTGTACTGAAGTTGAAGTCCAATACTAAGGCTTGATGAATCAAGGAAGATGGTTAAGAAACTTTGTTCCGATTTTGTACCCTCTAATCATTTTTCACTAAACTTCCTCCAGTATGGGTTTCTTCTTGAACAATGGAGACATTATCTGCATTTGCTCATTGTTAACCACTGTTAACCAATCAACACTTGTAAGAAGTTCCATATTGCACAATGCATAGTAACAATTCTTTGCAGAGGCAGCTGGACCACCATTAGTTCATGCATGCAGAAATATTTGGGGTATTAGCACTACTACATGGATACTCTAAGAGTGAAAGAGCTCCCTTTTCTATTCCTGTTTTGCTTGTCTCTGAGTTAAGGGGCTGTTTATAAGATATTTAGGTTGATACAGTTCATGTCTTAGGATTATTTAGTCAACAGATATGGTGGTTAAGGTAGGGGCAAGATTAGAGGACTGTATGAATAGTCCTGGTAGGAGCTAATGTGTACCCCCAAAAAAGCAGTATGGTGAAAATGAAAAACATGAAGACAGGGTTTTCCCATGGAAGAAATTTAAATTCTTTGAGGCCACTATAATGAACCGAATATTCTGTCAGGCAGATACCAAGAAGAATGTCATTTCATAGATGAGGAAAATTGAAATCAAATGTGTTTCCCAATATCACACAGCTTGGTTGTATTAAGAGGTAGGATCTCTGACTCTCTATCTTATACTTTTTATCTATAGGTTCTCAAGGATCCTCATACCACCTACATCTACTTTCACCCACCATATACACAGTACAGAAACACAAATATTGATACTAATAATCCTTACAAGCTCTACTGTCACTAGCTGAAGCACTTAACACTCAAAAACAAAAAGAAGTAAAACCTGAGTTTTACTTCAGGTCCTCTACCTCCTAGTAGTGGCAATTTACATAACATCTCTAAGCCTCAGCTTAACCAACTAGAAAAGATAAAATTGTAATAACCCTTACAGGCTTAGTCCAAGGGCTAAGATCACAAATATATATAAATCACCTGGTTCTATATCTCATACAAAGTTCTGATCTGCCATGCCATATTGAAAATTCTTTATCAGTATATTTTGAGGTAGTGTCCCAACTGAAAAAGAACTTGCTCTTTGGTCAGAATGAGGTCTACTCTAGAAGTCGATGTCCCATACTTAACAAAATAGGCAATGTACTGCTTCATCATATAGGGGAGATCACCATGTCTCTGCAGAGAAACTAAATCCAACCATATCCTGTCTGCCTGCTGGGTCCTCCTCTAGATCTCAGATGGTCCCCAGTATTGCCCAGACAGTAGAGACACACTCGAGATGGAAGTTTATTATCCAGAAAGGCACTTTGCAGTGTCATTTAGCAAGCAAATGGCAAAACTCATATTTGAACCAATATGTTTTTTTTTAAGGCCTTTGCTCTTTATAGTCCATTCTAGGCAAGGATGACTTTCTGCCTTTTATTCTCTGGGATATAAAAGTATGTATCCATAGACATGGAAATTAAAATGAAAAGGAGGTGTGAAGGGGTGCTTCGGGACTCAGTCAGTTAAGCATCTGTCTTTGGCTCATGTCATGATCCCAGGGTCCTAGGATGGAGCCGGGCATCAGGCTCCCTGCTCAGCAGGGAACCTGCTTCTCCCTTTCCTCCCTGCTTGTGCTCTCTCTTGCTATCTCTATTGCTATCTCTGTGGCAATCTCTGTGTCTCTCAAATAAATAAAATCTTGAAAAAAAAAAGGAGATGTGAAGGCAAAGGTCTCAGAGGGGAAAAGATGGTCTACTCAACTAAGGAATTTTAGGAGACTTTAATAAAGGGACTGTTTATAAACTATGGGAAATATTAAGGGAAACCAATAAGGAATCTGAAAGGAGTCATCAAACTAGCAGCAAATGGAGCAACTAGTATTTTCCATCTGAAGGGACAGACAGGGAGCAGATGCCAGAATGTGTAGACAGAGTTGTACCTAGAGAAGAGAAAAGTCTTAGAAAAGCTAAGACATTCAGTGGAGGCCTATAGCTACTACCAAGCCACAGTCTACATGGAAGAGGCCAGAGAAAGAAGATACACCAACCTTACTCCGCAGCCATTTAGTGCTTCCTGTTAGACCACCTGCTAGTCAGAAGTCAAGGGAGGCTTTTGATTCAGTCCAAAATTATCTACACTTGGGGATGCAGTTCACTGGGTAGGACACATGTTTTGCATAAATGAGGTCCATTGGATTGATACCCACTTTAGCTAACCATGAGAAGCTGGATTCCAATTCATTTCTCCCTGCTTAATCTTTGGCATGTCTTTTTTAAATGTTAAAAAAAATAAGGTAGGTTATTAGATACAAAATTATCTATGTCCTGAAAAAGATAGAATGATGGAGAGTAGTTGATCCAGATGGCCAAAAGAAAATATGAACTTGAGCTGAGAATGGGGAATGTTGGACTTGCCCATAACCAGCCCAGCAGCAACCTGAGCCCTGTTATCAAAGAAACCCACATCACCAAGAAGAGTGAAGAAAAGTTTCTTGAAAATAATAACTCTAGGTTTCAGATGAAGAATCAGTTTAATACTGGGGAATTCTAACAGAATTCTAACTAAAGGTAAGCATATACTACTCACTTAAGTTAGTCCCTTCATTCCAAATTTTATTATCATCTCTTCAGAAAAAAATTAGTATCTCCCTTTAGTGTATATTCATCAATTATCTTTATTGATTTTATTTTTACAATTTGAACTGCTTGGTTTTTTTTTTTTCATTTTTCATTTTCAAGTAATAGATGACCACAAAAAATTTTGGGAAAATAAAGAAAAGAAAAATGAACTATAAGCCATGATTTCACCTCTGAAAGACAAATATTTAACACTGTATTCTCTACAACTTGTAGGTACAATTTTACTTGCTCAACAGATTTTCCAGATATAATTTTATTTGCTTGTTTTACATTCTTGTAATTATCCTTTAGATCAGTAGTTTACAAAATGTGGTATTCAGACCAGCACCACAGATATTACCTGGGAACTTGCTAGAAACACAAATTATTGGGCCCTAATCCAGACCTATGGAGACAGAAGCTGCTGTTGAAATTTGGCAATCTCTGTTCTAACAAGCCATCCAGATAACATGATATATGCTGAAGTTTAAGAACCATTGCTGCAGATGCTATATATATATTTTTTCACTCAACATTATCATAATCACATTTTCCATATAATGATTAACACACTCATATCAATAACTATTTAGGATTTACAATACTGGAATTATAATTGATATTTATAATTTATAATCCTAAAATTTATAATCATAGAACATATAATTCAAGTTGTTATTCATTTAGTTTGTAATATATGCTGTGTACCTTCTATCAAACAGTGTTCTAGAAACTACAGATATAATATCAGCATGCAAAATATTCTACTTAATCATTACTCCCCTTTGTAATTTTAATTTTCTCACCATAATAATTGATGCTAAAGCTAAATACCTTTTGATATAAAGGCCTCCTGCCTTACATTTTAGAGGGAAGTAAAGATTATCTTAATCAGTATGACTTTGAACACCACGAATTATCATCAAAAAAGTATCTTTTACCTACTCCATGATTCTTTTTCCTTATTAAAGTTAAAAAAAAAATTCTTGGGATGCTTGCATGGCTAAGTTGGTTAAACAACTGCCGTCAGCTCAGATCATGATCCCAGGGTCCTCAGATCAAGTCCCATCAGGCTATCTGCTCAGCGGGAAGCCTGCTTCTCCCTCTGCCTGCCTCTCCCCCTGCCTGCCTCTCCCCTTGCTTGTATTCTCTCTCTCTCTCTCTCTCTCTCTCTCTCTCTCTCTCTCTCTGGCAAATAAATAAATAAAATCTTTAAAAAAATAGCTAAAAAAATTCTGGGAGGCACAATAGTCCAATCCTGGTTTCCCTGTTCCTCAGAGAGAAACAAAGATTCTCAAAAAGAATCCATTCTCTGATGGTAGTGATGAAAATAGATGGTCCCAACTGTTTGTGGCAACACTTGTTTAATTCAGTGGTGGTTAAAGCATTTTTATATTTGCTGTTCAGCAATAATCTTTTATTTCTGATGAAGAGGAAAAAAATCTGTCACATCTTTCTCTGGTGTGATTCTCCGCTATGATTCCCAGTTGTGCCAAGGCTACCAACGTGTCTGTTAGTTTCTCTCTCCTCACACAGTCATGGCAAGAGGGCCAGAGTGTCTGGGTATGAAGACTCCTTTAAGCCACAAGGTATGCCAAGAAAAACATTTCTCTCAACCCTTTAGACATTAGATTGAGCATGTATGATTTTGTCTTACCTTTTTTTGAATTTTTATTCCTTGTCAGTCAGCCAGTTGACCTAAGACAGGACTAACTTGGCCCACTGAAGATATTCTATTAATGTTAAATCCCAAAGGGGAAGAGGCCTGCTCTAGTTTATCCCTTTCCCAAAGGTTTGTTGGGCCTTTTGCCATGAAAAAGAGAAAGGGCACAATCTGTTAGGCAACATCAAATGAATAAGTATTTATTTCCTCAAATACTGGGTTTAATCAATTGCAGCTAATAATTGAAAATGAACATCCTAAAACAAACGGGATGTTTGGCTCTCTGTGCCATTTATGCAATAGAGACTGAAAACTTTAAGCATGATCAATTTCTTGACAAATATTTATTGAGAGGGAAGTCTGGGTAGCTCATTCAGTTAAGTGTCTTCCTTCAGTTTAGGTCATGATCCTAGGGTCCTGGGATCAGGTCCCACATCGGGCTCCTTGCTCAGTAGGAAGCCTACCTCTCCTTCAGCTGTTACCCTGCTTATGAACTCTCTCTCTCTCTGAGAAATAATTTTTAAAAATTTTTAAGTAAACATTTATTGAGTATCTACTATGTGCCAGGCATTATACTAACTGTGTTGGGATGAACCAAACAAAAACAAGCAAAAATCCCCACTTTTATAGAGTTTACATGCTGAGGGAAGACAAGGAAACTAAACAACAAAACAACTAAAGTAATTTATTGGGGCGTCAAAAGGTACAGTGACTTAGAGAAAAAGATGATAGGGAAGATGAGGGAGGTTTTAATTTTAAATATTATCCTCTGGGTAGGCTTTCCTAAGAGGTGATAAGTGATCTACATCCTAAAGGAATTGAGGGGGTAAGCCCTATGGTTATTGACATAAAGTATGTTCTAGGATCACCTTCTGCACATACCTGGGCCTCTACTGGGGGAAACACTGAGGCTGATACAGGGAGTAGGCAGACATGAGGCCTTCCTCCTGAGAAACTGGTGGGGGTCTGTGCTTGTTTAGCTCACGATCTATTCACCTGGGACTTCGTGAAGCCCTTGAGAATGAAAGAGAGTGAAGGGCCTGGTATGTGGAAGATGATGGGAAAGGCTTGAAGAAGCTGAGGTGGCATCCCACTCCCACTCTGTCTCCTCTGTCTCTGTTTTTTCCCTCCTGCATCTAGAATTCAAGGTATAAGTGATTTTTATGTGTTTAATAAACACTAGAATCCCTGAATCTGAAGGAAAATTGTAGATGGCAGGACTTTAAAGAATTTCTAACCCCCTAGACATTCAAAACAATAATTTCAAGTATGAAAAAAGGTAAAATATCTCCTCAAATAGATTTTTTATTGGCTACCTGCTGATATTGTAACATTTTGAATGTTTTGGTTATATAAAATATTACAGAGATTTTACCCATTATGTTTTACTGTTTTTAATGCACCTACTAAAAAATTTAAAATTACATCTGTGGATAGAGGTCTCAGCTAATGCTAAGGTGGTAATCATATTGCAATATGTAAATGTATCAAATCAACACATTGCACACCTTAAACTTACACAATGCTATATGTCAGTTATATCTCAATAAAAATAAATTAAAAAAATTTGTCATTCAAATTACCCTTGTATTGGATTGCTGTTTGAGAAACTTCATAATAATATATTTTAGAATATTTATTATTTAAAAAATTTATTTTAAAATGATTATAGACTAACAGGGAGTTGCAAAAATAGTACAAAGGGGTCCAGTGTACCCTTCAGCCAGTTTTTCCCGATGGCTACATCTTATAGAACCATAGTAAAATATCAAAGCTAGAAAATTGTCATTGGTACAGTGTTTGTGTGTTTTAGTTCTATGTAATTTTATCACATATGTAGAATTACACAACTGCCATAGAAATCAAGATAGAGAACTATTGCATCATCATAAAGAATAACACAAAGAATAAAAACCAGTCAATTGCTCTATCAGTGAAATGGAGAGGTAAAAGTTTCTCACACAGTGCGTCCCTTGCTTGCCTGGTGGAGCAGTTATGAGACAGACATATTTCACAGTGCAGTGCTACGGTAGAGATGACCCATTACAGCAACAGAAACTACAAATTCCACCTCCTCCAATAAGCTGTTAAGAACAACTCTACTAACTGACCACCAGAATTTATTTCTTTCATGCTCATATCCCAAGACAATTTTTTATATTTCTATAGTAATAAATTCATCATACTATTTTTTGTAAAAAGTTACTCACTTATCTCCCCCTCCCTTCTAACTAGACCATGCTCCTAAGAGTAGAAGCAATAATGTACTATATTCCTATCTTTAATGTTTATTGCAGTATCTAGGCCTCCCAAAATGTTAATGAATGTTAAATTGTATTTTAAAAGATCACAAATATAAAAGTAATATCATACCTAGAAACATACCTACCATTATGGAAATACTGCTACATTCAGTGATTAAGAAGGCTTTGGGACACATGGGTGGCTCAGTTGGTTAAGTATCCACCTCTTGATTTCAGCTCAGGCTATGATCTCAGGGTCATGGTCTCAGGGTCATGAGATCAACTGCCTCATCAAGCTCTGCACTGGATGTAGAACCTGCTTAAGATTCGTGATCTCCTTCTCCCCTTATCCCTGCATGCTTGCTTCCCTCCGCCTGCCACAAATACAAAAGAACAAGGGCTTTGGAATTACAAAGCCTGGGTCTTGAATATTTTATATATAACTACTTATCTGTATAAATATGAATATTTTCCTAAGCCCTCATAAGTCTTAATTTCCCCATTTATATAAAAGGATATAATAATAGGGATGTAATACTTAACATATATGGCTAAATATAATGTCTAACATATATTATATATTTAGTAATATTAGTAATTCTTTAGGTAAAAGGAAAATTAAATAGAAACACCTCATTTTCCTTTAGAAACATTTAGAAATACGTAACTACAATTCTTAGGTGGAGTTTCAATTTAATTACAGGAAGAAGATAATTATTACTGTAACCTTAATCAAACTCAGGAAACAACTGACTACTTACTCACTTGGAGACAGGAGAGCAGTATTTAAGTGAATTCTGAAGTTGACCTCTAGAGAATTGATTGTGAGCTTCACTCTTGACATGATGGCTAAATAAACAATTACTTATTAACTGCTGCCTGGAGGTTCACTTTTTAATTTCCTGAAATAGCGATAAAGTGAAGATTTGATTTGGAGATTTAAGACTGGGCTATAGACAATTTGCAGCTAAGGTGAGAAAGTAACAGGAAACAGGGAGGCTTGGGTCAAATGGCAAAAGCACAATTTAGCTGTTGACCAAAAAGATGGGCTGAGGAGACATTTTTGAGTCTAAATATGCTTGGGACAATTTGCCCTCCGTGGATGGATGACTGGGACACTCCTCAATATCATTTAATGGAGTTCCCCTGGAGGGCACCAGAGCAATGCCTTGCCCTGATTTGTTCTCTTCTTTCCATTTTGAGAGCAGCACCTCCATTACCTGTATGTTTACTGTTGACAATGTGCTACTTACCTGATGGATACTTTTCAGAGGGATGTTGAAAATGGGAACGTTTAACAACCACGATGACTGGATATGTTCATGAAGAGAAAAACTTGAGGAAAAAACTCTCCAGTATCAGGTCAGAGCTGTAAACTAATCATGGGATAAAGCCAGAGGTCTTAGTTCTGTATTTTGGGCTTACCGCAAACTTGTAGTATGACCTTAGACAAGTACCTTCACCTCTAAAACTTTTTCTTTATTTGTAAAATAGGAATAAGAGTATCAACCTCAAGAAGGTATAAGTAGGCATGCCAGGGCTAGAAAATGACTTTTCTGCATCTGTGCCTAATCCATAATTAGAATTCATGCCCCACTCATTTCAAAGAATTGATAAAGAACAGTTGTACCATCAAACCCTCAAGGATGTGTAGCACCTTAAAGAAATATTTTTCACAGTCTTATCTGTGATACTTCTTTTTTTTTTTTTAGTTTTTTTTATTGTTACTTAATTTTTTTTTTCCCAGTGTACCAAGATTCATTCACCATTCCCCACAATGGACAATGGAACAGAGTGAAGAGTCCAGATATGGACCCACAAATCTATGGGCAAATCCTCTTTGACAAAACAGGAAAAAATATCCAGTGGAAAAAAGACAGTCTGTTCAATAAATGGTGCTGGGAAAATTGGACAGCTACGTATAGAAGAATGAAACTAGACCATTCGCTTACACCACACACAAAGGCAAAATCGAAATGGATGAAAGACCTCAACATGAGGCAGGAACCCATCAAAAACCTGGAAGAGAACATAGGCAGCAACCTCTTTGACATCGGCCACAGCAACTTCTTCCAAGACACGTCTCCAAAGGCAAAGGAGACAAAAGCGAAAATGAACTTCTGGGAATTCATCAAAATAAAAAGCTTCTGTACAGCAAAGGAAACAGTCAACAAAACAAAGAGGCAACCCACAGAATGGGAGAAGATATTTGCAAATGACACTACAGACAAAGGGCTGGTATCCATGATCTATAAAGAACTACTCAAACTCAACATCCAAAAAGAAGATGAACACCTCAAAAAATGGGCAAGAGACATGAAGAGGTACTTCTCCATAGAAGATATACAAATGGCTAATAGACACATGCATAAATGTTCAGCATCACTAGCTATCAGGGAAATTCAAATCAAAACCACACTGAGATACCACCTTACACCAGTCAGAATGGCCAAAATTAACAAGTCAGGAAACAACAAGTGTTGGAGAGGCTGCGGAGAAAGGGGAACCCTCTTACACTGTTGGTGGGAATGTAAGCTGGTGCAGCCGCTTTGGAAAACAGTGTGGAGAT
>PITA01002412.1:0-23908 GCA_004023965.1 Spilogale gracilis | reverse complement strand
CCCAGCAATTGCACTACTGGGCATTTACGCCAAAGATACAGATGTAGTGAAAAGAAGGGCCATATGTACACCAATGTTCATCGCAGCAATGACCACAATCACCAAACTGTGGAAAGAGCCAAGGTGCCCATCAACAGATGAATGGATAAAGAAGATGTGGTACATATATACAATGGAACACTATGCCTCCATCAGAAAGGATGAATATCCAACTTTTGTAGCAGCATGGACTGGACTGGAAGAGATTATGCTGAGTGAAATAAGCCAAGTAGAGAAAGTCAAGTATCACATGGTTTCACTTACTTGCGGTGCATGAGGGGTAACCTAGAGGACAGTAGGAGAAGGAAAGTAAATGGGAAGTAGGGTAATTCAAGGAGAGAAACGAAACAACAGAGACTTTGGACACAGAAACAGACTGAGGGACTTGGAGGGAGGGGGTAGAGGGATGGGAGAGCCTGGTGGGTACTGAGGGCACTTATCTGTGATACTTCTATCAAATCCTCAGGCCACGGTTCTATCAGTAAGCTCATTTGTATGGTTGCCTCTCCAAGGAGTTTCATACCCGAACTACTGTATTAAATGCTTGTAGATATCCCAGAGACACTCTAAAGCACTCTCTCAGTAGCTCTGCCTTATCCTCCTCAGGTATGAGTGTCTGATAATTCTTTTTCATTAAATCTAATATGACAATGTCATTGATTTTGTACATCGCTGCTACCAGGGAGCATTGACCCCAAAGAAGATTCATGATGACTGTTCAATAAATATTATTAGAATGTAAAACAAACATACAAAAAACAAGTGTTTTAGAACCTAGTACTAAAACCCAATGTCTTACTGACAGATAGCCCTGAATAATTTTGAATCTTTCTCCAGTTGCTTAGTGTCATATAAGGCACACTGAAAGGGCTACAATCAGTGTGTGAGAAACACAAAATTTACATACAATGATATTAGTTAAGATTTTTGCAATATCCCTTAAATTTTCTATTTCTGGGAATGTGTTCCTCTGACGATGCTCAGGAAAAGTCACAGTATAAGTGGGTAAAGTTCTGTAAATTTTTCTCAGTGGAACTTCACATTTACGTAGCCAAAGGCAGCATCATAGAGAAAGAATGCCTTATTACATATCTCATTAAAGAGATTAACTTTCCTTTCAGGTTCTACTTCCCTTGTCTGGTGCTAGGAAATTACTGAGGTAGACACAAGCCTTGAAAGTCAGCTCCCATGCACATATGCATTGTATTAGAAAGCATCTCCCCATGGGTATATTAATGTGCAGAACCCATACTGGGGGAATGCCTAAAAGCTGCTCCCCAGCCTGTCAGAACCAATAGTTACATAACTCATGGGAAGGACTGAATTTGGTTCCAAATAAAGTATCTATTTCAATTAGCCATACGTATCTTGTATCTCATGAGGCTGACTACAGGATAAAAGGATATACTCTTTCTCTTTCATTTCTGGGAATCCCAGAATCAACATGAAGTTCCCCTGTTAAATTTTCTTATTGAACCTAGGTTTTAGAAGACTGAAACAGATCATAGCTTGAATAAACAATGATTAATTTAGGTTTATATTGGAGTAATTCTAATATAATCATAAAGTAAGAATTATTTCTCTTCTCTCTGCTACATAATCAATTTACCATGTTATCTTTCAACATTTGTGACCTCACATTATTCATATTAAAAAGACTGATAAGTAAAACACCAAGACTTACTCATTCTGTGCCTTCAATATAAAATTTTCATAACCTGCCTTACATTTCAGCTTCTCAAATGGCAGACTTTTATCACAATTTTTTTCTTCATGCTCCACCTATTATTCCAGTAAGTTTTGTCTTCCAGTAGGTAATATTCAAAATGTGGAAGCAAGTCTTTTTCTGTCACCTGTATGGAGCATCATTCAAGGAGCTGGATTTGAATAGCCTCAAAGATCATATCCATTTGGGCACTTCTATTAATATCACCATACTGATCATGAATTTATCTTCCATCTTCAAAAGCAACCCACTTTTCTTTTAAAATTCTTTGTGCCTTCCACCATCCACAGGCCACCTAACATTTGTGTCCTTTGGGAAGTCATGCATCAAAGCTGATAGCAAGCCCCATGGTCTCCTTTAAATACTACCTGCCCATAGGCCATTTATATCCTCTTACACATATCCCTTTTCTCCATATTCAAAGCCAGCAGTGTAGCATCTTCAAATCTCTTTTTTTATGTACCTCTGCTTCCATCTTTGATCACCTCCTCATCTTCTCCCTGGTTCTCACTGATTCTGGATCAGTCTTATAGAATACCCTTGTGATTACATTATGCCCATATTTATAATCTATGATAATCTCTCTAGTATCCCTACCTTTAAAAAGTCCTTTTTTAATGTAAAAGTCATAAGAACATTTTCAGGTTATGGGCATTAAGAGGTAGCCATCCCTGGGGGGCCCCTATTCAGTGCATCCTAGACACCTAAACTGTTGTCATGGTTCTTTCTCCTACATTTGAGCATATAATTATGCAGAGCAACTTTCAGCTTCATAACTTGACTACTTTATCATTTACTACAAATTAGGAAAACAAAGTAATACTGCATGGGGGGAAACGGGTATTATATAAATTGCCAGTATCAAAGAAAGACAAAAAGAAAGAAAGAAAGAAAGAAAGAAAGAAAGAAAGAAAGAAAGAAAGAAAGAAAGAAAGAAAGAAGAAAGAGAGAGAGAGAGAGGAAAGAAAGAGAGGAAAGAAAGAAAGAAAGAAAGAAAGAAAGAAAGAAAGAAAGAAAGAAAGGAGGGAGGAGGGAAGGAGGGAAGGAGGGAGGGAGGAAGGAAGGAAAAGAAAAAGAAGAAAGAAAAAAGAAAGAAGGAAGGAAGGGAGGGAGGAGAAAGAGAAAAGAAAAGAAAAAAGAAAAAAAAGTAAGAAAGTGGAGGAAGGAAGGAAGGAAGGAAGGAAGGAAGGAAGGAAGGAAGGAAGGAAGGAAGGAAGGAAAGAAGGAAGGAAGGAAGGAAGGGAGGGAGGAAGGAAGGAAAAGAGAGAGAGAAAGAAAAGAAAAGACTAAGAAGTACAGGGAGTTACTGATTCCATTAGTTAACTCAACTCTTCCGTTGAACCAATATAGAGAAAAAACAGTTCAGAGAAAATGAGAGTAGATGTTTATATTCTCAATCAAGGAGGAACCCCAATTCTTTTTTTTTAAGATTTTATTTATTTATTTGACTGAGAGAAACACAGTGAGGGGAACACAAGCAGAGGGACTGAGAGAGGGAGAAGCAGGCTTCCCGCCGAGCAGGAAGCCTGATGCGGGGCTCAATCCTGGGTCTCCAGGACCATGACCTGAGCCAAAAGCAGCCGCCAAACCAACTGAGCCACCCAGGCGCCCCAGGAACCCCAATTATTACAATCGTAAGAATCTTTTAAGTGGCATATAGCATCTTATAACTGATGTATAGCATTAAATCTGGAAAATGAATGTTTTCTTATGTTTTTCATTCCCTCCTTACTTCATTAAAAATGAAAACAGTGTGTATTTTTGATTGAGCAACCAAAGTAATAGATGTGGTAGACATTTATCAACTTTTGACCATTCTGCATCTAAACATGTTAGGGGAAATGTCCGATTGTGCATCATATCAGAGAGACACAGAGGCCTGCCTCTCCAATTATGATAGTGAGAATATAGACTCATAACCCAGTTTCAGCAAGGATGCTTTCACCTGAGATTTTGAATATATCTATGGTAACAGACTTATGCATGATCAAAACTGGAGTCAGATTCAGAGACAAAAGTAACACAAAGGAGGTGGAAAATTATAAAAATAACGGGAAATAAATATTAGAAAAATCACAAAAGTTTATTAATACCTGTAGGACTTTAACAAGAAGACAAGGAAAGGGAACTATAGCATGTAGTTGACAGGGTTGGCAAACATTTATTGCCAGAGGATCCTTTTATATACTTAAAAAAAATTTTCCCCACCCATTTTCCACCCAGCGCCTTCTGACTGTTCTACAAGCTCTCTTTCCATAGCAACATGACACAATACTCATCTCAGTCATTTTAATTGAAAAGACCTTTTAAAGTTTAACAGCTTTGCAGAGAATAGACATTTTTACAATCTGCATATTTTGTGGCATTTGATTTAATTTACAGCTCAATGAACTTGTCTCTGAGTGTCTGAAACTGACACTTTATATTTACTTCTTTTTCCCCTCTGCTTCCCGTTAATGATCTTGAACACTAATAAAGTTTTACAAGAGTTGTGACTTCCTGACCAAGCATAACATTGCTCACCACTGATAAAAGTAGAAGGGCAAAGCTCTATTGCAAGACCACAATGACTTTTGCAAAAGCAACACATATTTTAGTTTCAACTTCCTTCCATTATTCTCAATCCTTTATTAATATTTTAACAAATACTAATAAATAATTTCAACTGCATATTCATAACAGTTAAATAAAAACAGAAGACAGCAAAGGCAGAGCAAAAACTATTTCCTAGACCAAATTTAGGTCAAGATTTAAAAAGAAAAGGGAGATGGAGAGAAAGAAGAGAGAGAGACGGAGACACAAAGACAGAGAATAAGAGAGATAGAAACAGGATCAACAAACCACTAAATTTTATTCCAGTGGGCCCCTTGACAAGTTCTCTGGATAAGTAATAGAGATTACACCCCAACCAGATGGATGCTTCCTCATGCTCTTTAACAGCTTACTGGGGTTGCAGCTTTGAACAGCAATGTAATGTCTAGGTAAGTTGGTCTAAGCTATTGATTACCAGCAAAAATAATTTTTCTACCCTGTCCTAAGGCTAATATTTTATCAGCATATTTAGCATAGTCATTCATTCTTTTTCCTCACACTACTCCATTTTTTACCCTTCCTATCTTATCACTCAGAGAGAACAAAAAAGTAAACACTCTTCAGGGCATGGAAGAGAGGTCAAGTCCAAGATAAGAGCCTACTCTTTATACTCAAAATCCTTTCATCTTTTTCCCCAGTCAACCAGAGTTCCTGTTCTAATACTAAATAGTGGAAGATCTTTATCTTTTTTTTTTTTAAAGATTTTTATTTATTTGACAGAGAGTGATCACAAGTAGGCAGAGAGGCAGGCAGAGAGAGAAGAAGAAGCAGGCTCCCCACTGAGCAGAGAGCCCGATGTGGGCCTTGATCCCAGGACCCTGAGATCGTGACCCGAGCTGAAGGCCGAGGCTTAACCCACTAAGCCACCCAGGTGCCCAAGATGTTTATCTTTAATTCGGACCCAGTCGTGTAGGAATGCATGTGTGTGCTTGTGTGCATGTGTGTGTGTGTGTGCATGTGTGTGTGCATGATCTTAAGATTTACATAAATTCACTACTGTTACTATGCCCTAACATTGTAAGGAAAGATATTAAATTCTATCAAGTCACTGAGCTACATGTTCTCCCTTCCACATTTTCATTATAACTGTAAGTAAAAAGTCTAATGCCTAATACCCTGTAGAGATCTCTCAACAACTAGCAATGACTTCTGCAATCTTCTTCAGAGACCTCATAAGCAAGTTTCAGTCAGGTGAGCTTCCTTCTTTTTCCTCAGACTCTGAGGCAATAAAAGACCAGCACACCTCCTTTCTGAGACCAAGATGGCACTCAAGATATCAAGTATTTATCCATAAAAGCAATAGGAATATCTTCTGAGCGTTAAAAGAGAAAAACCGCTACACTACATGAATGTGATTATCCATCTGGGGAACAAAAAAAGAAATCAATTCTAAGTGAGGGTCTTGAGGAGTTTGGAAATACCTAAGACTCCAATTAAAGTGACCTGGGTCTAATTTGACAAAGACTGTCCTGGAATGAGATTGTCACTTTGCACAGGAAATCATTATTGAATATATTGAATATATTGTACTACATAAAGAATGAAAGAATGAAAAGAGATAGGACTGGCAGACTACAGAAGAGAAGAGAAAAAATAAAAAAGCTTGAAACTGGCACTGTATCTTTAATATTTTACTAGGGTCAAAGACATAGAAAAAAGTCACTAGGGACTGTTTTGTTGTATTTTATTTTGTTTCATTATTTTTCTGCTATGAAGGATGGAGTAACAGTGCCCTGTGTAAAAGATCTTTCACAATCAACTACATCTTTTTTCTTCTCCACAACTTTTGTTGTCCCTAACTATTGGAACCCCTTACTCCAAAATAAGCACACACACGCACACACACTCCACATGCAAACACACAAAATACCTCGCATCTCAAGACATATTTATTAAATTTATAAGATGAGAATAAAGAACATAACTTTATGTGAAAAGGGTGATATCTTCCTTAAAAGGACTGATATAAATTATTATTAAACTAATCAAAGGACTTGGTTTACCCTGAATATCACCAGCCATACAAGTGTTATTTAACTAACTGCTTCAAAACGTAGTGTCTAAAAATACAATTCTACGTCTTCTTATCTCACTTTAAATTCTTCAAGAAGCTGAAGTCATCCAGTAATGTGGTACGACTAGACGGTCTAGAATTGCTCCTTTGCTCCTGGCTATTGGCTGATTGTTCTAAGGAAGTTCCAAGGTCAGTTTATTTCTGCTATACACAACCTCTTAACCTCCAAGATCCTAGACTGGCTGTTTCAAGTGGTGGTCTTTGAATAGCATTCAGAAAGGAATAGAACAGAAAGTGCAAGACTTCTCGAGGTCCACGCCTGGAGTTTCCACATGTCACTTTGTCATATTCTATTAATCAATGTAAGTTATAAAATCAGGCCATATTCAAGTGGTAGAAAACAGATTTAAGGCATGGAGAAATAACTAACTCCACCTCTTGATAGGAAGAGTAGCAATATCGTATCACAAGGTTGTATTCATGCAGGTATAGAAGGAATCATTTCAACTCTATTTGTGATGTTGATTTACATCTTTTAAATGAACTCTTTATGACTTAAAAATTGTTCCAGCTGGAAATATAAACTATATTACAGTGTTCATAAGGAAAGAAATAAGTTTAAGTATGAACCCAGGAAAGGACTTCAAGGAGGCAGAAAAGGAACTCTGTTCTCTCTTATTTTTATACATTCACTTGGATGTAAATGATAATAGATGTCTAGGGATGGGATGTAGTATGAGTGTTTCGAGGTGGCATTCATCACATAGAAACAAGACTGAAACTTGATAAGATAATCTGAGAGAAAATATTAGGTCAATAAATAAAATCTATTATATATCCATGTACTAGCAGTAAATAATTACCAAATAAAGTTCTAAGTAAATAAAATTCTAGAAATGTCATAATAGCATCAAAAAACCCACATCAAATATGTAGGAGTAATTGAAATGGCAAATGTACAAGACTTCTACATGGAAATTTAAAAATATTCCTAAATAGGACTAATAAAAAGACCTAAATAAATGAAGAATGATACAATTTTGATATTTGGATAAGTCAATACTATTAAAATAGTCTTTCTCCATAATTAATCTATACATTTATCAAAATACAAATTAAAAGCTCTGCAAAAATTTGAGGAGCAACAACTCAATATTAAATTAAATGAAAATGTTAAGTATCTCCAGTAGCCAAAACAATCTTAGGAAAGAAAAACGTAGCTTGAATTTTCAGGCTACCTGATTTTAGGATTTACTATACAACTATAATAATCAAAACATAACCATATTAGCATAATTAAAGACAATTATATCGATAGTTTGGAAGTAATCACATTTATATAGTCAACTGTTTTTTGTTTTTTGCACTTACACCAGAGGAATTCATTAGGGGAAAGGATAGATTATTCAACAAATAATGCTAAAACAACTGGATACCAATAAGACAGAAAACAAACTGAATTCTACTTCTGACCAAGATGGATTAGCAGTACTGAGTATAGTCTCCAACTGTAAAGAACTAGAAGACTATACAAAAAAGAAGTGTTTTTAGACACTGGACATGAGGAACCTCAGGGCTGTGACTTTTAGAGAAGGAAAATAAAATAAGCCTGTATTTTCTTTGGATTTCTACCTGAAGGACATATTCAGATGGCAAGGGTAGAGACAGAGAATCTGAACAGAGCCTGATGACCTTGCTCATTTATAGATATGGAAATCACAGTTCAGAAAGGCTTAGGTGACTCAAAATAGTAAGGAAGATTCCTATAGAGAATTACACTGAAAAACAACCAGAAATCCAACAAGACTATACATGTAAAAACTCAAACTACATTTTTAGTCAAAGAAATACCAGAGCGACATAAGCTGGGCAATTCCCCAAGCTTACACAGGACTGTAGAGGCTTGGTATTGGATCATTCAACATGGAGAGGCCTCGACCATCTGAGGCAAGCAATGGAAAACTCAGAGAAGTGTTTCTGGAGAAGTAAGATCGAAATATGATGAGAGTGATGGTTATACCAAATTCATCAAGGCAAAAGGTAAAACTAGGTACTGAAAGGATCAAACTCTTCCACAAATAAATACATGTAAATACAACATTCCTTAAAAAGGAAGACAAAGGAGTCCAGAATTTCAGTAATGGAAACCTACCATGTCCAGAAACCTACCAACGCAAACCTACCATGGTAAAAATCAGAAAAATCACATACCAGAAAATATTATCAATAACTAGTTGAGACACCTATCAAAAGAAACAAAACAAAAAGTTCCCAAATGGTGAAACTAGTAGCAAAAATATTAAAGCAACCATTATAAATAAGTACATAGATGTATTTAAAAGAAAACATGAACATAACGAGGAAAGAAACGGAAAATAAAAGATGAGAGCTGAATAACAATTATAATCTTGAAGACAAAGCAATAAAATCTAAGCATCTTAAACAAAGACAGAGAGGGACTGAAATTTTTAACAGAGCCTCAATGAACTTGTGAAATATCAAGTAATATAACATGCTTAATTAGAGTCCCAAAAAGAGAAATGGGGAAAAATATATGAATACTGTCCTCAAATAATCAAAATGTAAAGAGATCTGTAAACACAACCACAAGAATCTCCATATACTCCAAGAAGGGTAAATATATACAAGCACTTCCAAGCATGTACTCATTCATACACACACACACACACACACACACGTGCACACACAACAAGGGCTATCAAATCATATTGCTGAAACCCAATGGCAAAGAAAAATTGCTAAATTCAGACAGGAAAAAAAAGAAGAAGCATAGTACACACAGAGGAATAAAGATAAGGATGATAGAGAATGCTCATCAGAAACCATGCAAGCCAGGAGGGAATGGACCAATATTTTGAACACACTGAATGGAAATAAAAAGTACATATTGTCAAACTAAAACTTTATATCTGGCAAAAAGAAAAGGCATTAGGGAATAACAAGGAAGGAAAAAAAAATTCAGGCTAATAAAATTTGTGAAAATGGATTGACCATAGGTTTCTTTCCATTATCCCATTAAACAGTCCCCATCTGTTGATGGTGTCAGAGAAAGTTTGCTTAGATATACATAAGTGTTCATACTTCAGGGACTGATAATAATAATGGTAGTTAATAGATATAAAGAGGTTAAGTATCAAGATAATAATTGGCAGAACCAGGATTTGATGAGTGTCCTTATCCCTTCCTCTTGAACAAATATCAGTGAAATCCACTGTGGGGCTATATTTATTTCTGCTAAGTTGATTACATTTACAGTTCCAATTCTCTCATTGAATCCACACTATTACCCCACAAACTTGTAGAGCTCTGCTAGTCTGACAAGCCATGGGACTTGCTCTGGCCACCGAGTTTTCGGTTTGAAAACTGGTTATGTGATTGGGTTTGCCAGAGCAGCTCTCAGTATCTATTTTGTGCACTGATGTTCCAGATTTGAGAACAGGGTTATCTGACAAATATATCATAGGGAAGTAGGGAGGGAAGAGGAAGAGGTGAGGGAGAGAGAATGGCAAGAGAGAGAGAGAAATAGTCTGTCACTATTCTTCCTTAATCCTATAATTTCTCAGAGTTTAAGGTGGTATGGAAAGGAAATTGTATTTATTAGGCACCTATATTATATGCTCATCATTTTTAATGTTTTATTCCTTTTAACCTCATAACCCTAGGAAATATAAGCTAGTCATCTATTTTTTTTTATTCCAGGAAATTAAGTGATTTGTGTTCACATGGCTAGCAGGAAATAGAACCAGAACTGCTCACTCTTTCCCCCTGACATCTCTACTACACCAAGGGGAACTGATGTGCTAAAGTTCCCACAATGGAATATAAGAACAGCAAGTAAGGAACTGAAGTGTCATGGCTCAATATGTAGAGGTTCTTCTATGTATTACAAATACCAAAAGTAATTGTGAAATGAACATCCATTCTGCAAAGACACCAAAACACATAACAGAAACAATTGAAAACCAAGTAAAAACATCAATTTCAAAACACCTGCTACTGAATAGAAAGATAAATAGCATCGTGAATGCTAATGTATTGCCAACCTCTCTTTGTTAGCCATAGAACTATTCGTGAATTGCACTCAGTAAGATGTTACAGCCATTAATTGGACCACTCACCTCTGCCCTAAATCACAATGAGGGGCAGCAGCTCTGTTAGAGTCTGAGCTAGACCCAATGAGGTAAATAATGATGCAGGAACACAATAAGAATAGTAATTACAAAATTGCTTGAATTGTACCATATGCCGGATCTGGGCTCTTATTTTTATGCATAATTTCTTTTAAATTTCACCACAACCCCGTAAGGTGAGTTTTTTGGCTCTATTTTTTTTAATTGTATGAGGAAACTTGATCAAGGCACAAAACTATTTGGTATGAATCCATAATTTGGTTCTAAAATCTCTAGAACCTTCTTTTTTAGCTCTGAAATCCATAAAATCACTTAATTTCTGTGAGGTAAATTTCAGCCTTTAAAAATATCATATTATTTACCTTAAGTGATTCTTTGGAAGATTAAAAGGTATATGCCAAGTATATATACTGAAGAAATAAATGGAATGCAAAATAAGAGTGCATTATTAATGATATTTCATTTTTACCATTAAGATAATCATTTGAATCCCTGAATAATTTTTATTTTTCCTCTAAATGTGTTTTTTAAATCTACTTAATATCATTTGTTTATCTGCTACCTTTACTTCTGTTCATTTTAGATCTCTGTCCTGATTCTGAGTTCCTGTCTTGCATCTAGTTTGGGGTATTTTCCCACTCTGGCTGGGCCTACCTATTCCTAGGACCCTTACACTGAACTCACTAGTGCTTCAAAACTAAGAGCATCTGTCATGAGTGTACATGTTCTTATGTATCAAGGCCACAACTAGTAGGAAGAAGTTCAGGAAGAAGATTCTAAGCCCTAGAATCATGGGGCCTAGGGGGGTGACTATCAAGCATGCCAGCAGAACTCTAGTTCTCAAGATTATCTGGCAGGCACTGAAAACACTACGAACAAGAACTAAGTTCAAACACTAATCTATAAACCAGGAAGTTAGAGTCTCAGTTAAAGGGTAAGAGGTGCCATACTCTTATAACTAGTCTACAAATTTGAACCAGACCAAGACCATTTGATATTAATCCCAAGAATGCTTTCTTAGATTTATTTAAATGTCTGTTTAATCTAAGCTAACAGGTGTTTTCAGATACTTCAAGGTATGAGGAAAAGTAGGGTGAGACAGGACATGACACCATATTGCCTTTTTGCCTCAATTTTCTCATCTATAAATAGAAATAATATGTCCTCTGCTTACCTCAAGGTATATGGAAATATCACATGATATATGAAACGCCTAGATAAAGTATAAAAACTGATATCTTATTTTTTTTCATAGCATTTATTACCTTCCAATATTGTCTGCATTCTGCTTATATAGTATGTTCACTCATTAGCTTCTGTGTTTCCTTACCAAATTATGAGGTCCTGGAATCTGTATTTGCTTTGTTCACTGACCTACTCCAAACATGTATTAATAGGAAAGTGTTTAGTATATATTAGATAAGAAATATTTACTTGTTAAATGAACAAATATGTTAATATTTACTACTACTTTAATTATATTGGTTAAGATACTATCAATTTCAGTTAACAAAATTATCTTATTACAGCAAATTTCTAGAGATATAAATTTAACTCCAGGACTAGATAAAATGGTAAGAATTTTAGGTCTGATCCTAAGTTGGAAAGATGCTCGTTTCTGGACAGGTAAGCCCCACAGAGTTCTTCAAATTTCGCATAATGGACAATCACTTGTCTGCCTAGGAGGCAGGTAGTCTCAGCTTTAACAAACAAACATACAACAACAAAAAAAAAACTCATAAATTTTCAGGGGTCAAATGGCTTCATTTTTATTCCTAAATCTAGTGACAGCATGTACACACAATTCCACTTAACTAAAATCTTATTAAACATGGTTAGATTCAACCAAACAAATGTCTATTTTGGACCAATAACCAGTTCCCTGAATCAGCTTTTTCCAGCTGGTAAATTTGGCTGAACATAATCATGCTGGAGGAGATCTGGATTGGAAAGCAGCAAGTGATTTTTCCAATCTCATTCTCTAGGATTGGACTTTCAGTTGCCACCCTTGTGGGCCACAATCTGTATTTGAAACAAGAACAAATAATTTTTTAATTTTCAAGAAGATAATACAACACTTAATTGTATTATTGACTGTTTAAGGATTAATTAAATGGGAGTAATACATATCATGCATAAGTACCTAATCCATCAATCCACCCATCCACCTACCCAATATCAGGAGTCAGTACACAGAATTATGGCAATGTGTAGCCTGGAGGTGATCAAAGATAGCTTTCAGGAGATCTTAAATGATGAAGCGTTAACTTCATAAGGAGACAATGAGAATTTTTCAGCAGAGAGAGGATCATGTGCAAAGACCACGAAGTGTCAGTAAGCATGTTACAAATTCAGGGAAATATAGGTATTTCAGTATGATTGGGGTATAGTGTGACGTCAACTGCAGTAAGAATTGGGTGTCATTGAAGGGCACTGCAAGGATTCTTGGCAGCCTCAGATTCGAGAGCACGTGACAAACCCTAAGTTTCTGTCTAAAAATAAAAATAGCTGACATTTACTGACGGAATCGGTGCAAGTCATGACAGGTTAAGTAACTGTCCCAAGGTCACATGGTAAAGTAATGTAGGGAACACATTCATTCTGTTTTTTCTCTCAAGTTCTCATCAAGTACATTCTAAACACATTGTCAGTGTCCCCAAACCTGAAGGCCATTAAGGATCACAGTCAATATAGAAAGGCCTCCTCTATGTTACTCTCACTGTTCATCTCTTGCACTGGTGGAAATGCAACGTATCCTCCTCTCCCAAAGGGCAGAGTGCAATGTCTTCTCTGTGGGCATGTTGCTGCATCCAAAGCCCTCCTGGTGGCTGAGCAGATGTCCTGCCAGATGGTGGCCTCTTGGACATGGGCCTCTCTGTGGCAAGCAGCCAGGACAGTTGCCTTGTAATGGTTGTAAATGTCATCATCTCTCACAGACTGGACAGCTGGACAGAATGTCCAGAGAAGTGCAGGTGCTGACCATGCTGTATAGTTTTTCTGCTCAAAGAGAAGAAAATCAGAGCGTTCCAAGCACATCCAGGGCTGTGCCTCTGGAATAGTTCTCCTTACTGTACTGAACAACAGGCTCCATTATACTTGAGAAGTAAAAGAAATATCAAGGAAAAATGTGATTATCTATTCACAAACATTTCTGGTTACATCAGCTCCCTGGTTACCTAGGCTTTCTTGATCCACCTCTTGCCTAACTGTTCATCTTCATCCTTCATTGCTCAACTTACATATGTCTTGCTTTGTGAATGTTTTCCTGACCTTTCCTGAAGTTAAACAAATAGCCTGTCTTTTGGGTACTCAGACTTATAGGGGAAAAAGACCTATGATAAGCAGCAAACTCAGGTTAATATGTAGAAAATGTCACATGTCCCAAAAGAGAAAATGACAACTTTCTTGGAAGATTCATAGAACGATTCGTGGAGGAAAAAATCTTGGTTTGAGTCACAAATTTAAGTAAGAATTTATAGGTGTATATGAATCTGAAGGGAATTGAAGTAAAGAACCTAAAGTGTAGGATTCTTGGCTTTGAGTAGCACCAAGCAGTTGAATAGGGCCACAGCACAAAAAGCTTTATGGCAAATATATCAGTTTGCTTTTGCTGTGTAACAAACTATACCAAAACTTAGAGGAATACAACATTAAACTATGAGATTCTGGTTATGTCATTTAGGGTTGCTTATTCAGTAATAGAGAACTATGTTCTAGGCAGTGCTTGGCTAAAAGCAGCTTAAATCTGGAATAGTTCTGCTCCATATATTCAACATCCTTCTCCCAGGACCTGCAAGATAGATTAGGCATGTCCTTCTCATAATGACAGCAGAAGCACAAAAACAAATTAGGCCAGTCATTTTCAAGTGATTTTCAAGATACTGCTTGTATCACATATGCTACTATCTCTTTAGTTAAAGCATATCGCATAGCTGGACATAGAGTCAAGGAGAAAAGAAGTAAGCCCATGTTGTATGGGAGGATACTTAATGCATGAGTACAAGAAGCCTTCAAGCATTGGAGAGAACAAGATACATGAGAAGTAACCAAGACAGGAGCCTGGGAAGGCAGATATGAACAGATCACGTATGCTCTATAGAAAGTGTTAAAAGCATTTTTATATCATGCTATCCTGTAAGCAAGGGAAGCATTAAAGAATTTTAAATAAAGGACTGACATCATATTATACATGCATTGGAGGATTATCTCTCTGGCCAGTATGGGAAAGGTAGTTTGGTAGGTAGCAAAAATAGACACACACAGAAGTTAATAGTCAAAACAAAGGTATTATCTAAAGCAGTAGCAAAGCACATGGGGATAAGGAGATTTAGGTGGTATACAAAAAGTTGGTATAATATGTGGTATCTACATACCAGTGTAAAGGGAGTGGTGGGGGAAAGAGGGGAGCTCAAGATTTCTATTTTCTCTGTCTCAGCTAAAGATAACCCCAAACAAAAACATCAGAAAAAACAATAGGCAAAAGAGTTACAGGAGAACAACAGAACAGCAGGTTGAGCTTGAATATGAGTAGCCTATGAGAATCCTAGAAGTAAAATGTTCTGTAGATAGTTGAAGTTGAGCAAGAGAGAATCTGAAGATACAATGGGAAATATCTAACCTGAAGATACAATAGGAAACTGAGTAGTATTTGTATCATAGTGACTGTTGTAAGCATGATGGCAATACATTAGAGAATGACAAAAGTGTAGAGTGAAAACAACAAAGGGTTAAATTTGTTGTTAGAGTATATTTGGGATTGCTTTAAGAATCTGAGGAAGTCATGAATTCTCTGCTAGAAAATGGCAAAGGTGCACAAAAAACAACTTGTGGATATAATTCTGAGAGCCCACGCATTTCATGAAATCTATTCAAAGAACTTTTAAGGATTGTAAAAGCCAGATTCTGAACCTCTCATTTAAAGGATAAACAGAAAGGAAATTAACAAATAAAAGATAAAAGAGAAGAAAAAATCTCATCATAGTATAGAAACAGGATCTGAACCCTTTAGTCATGAACTAGAGCTCCTTGCATGCTAAAGTCCTAGGCAAGATGGGAAGTTTAGAATAGACCTTCAGTAAAACAACACAGTGGAGGGCAAAGAACCAGAGACAAAAGCAAAAGGACAGTGCAAGATGATATAACTTCTGGTGAGCACCCATTTCTCAGGGCTGCCCCAGGCGCACAGACCATGACTAGTTCCCTCCTCACTAGCATGATGGGTGTGAGTGTGACTGTACCACCAGATGTGGTGGCACGGGCACAGGACCTGGCTATGAAACCAACCAGCAGGAGTCATGTGTCGGTAACTAGGTGCCATTGTAAAGCCCTGGCTAAGGCAGAAGTTAAGACAGGGACTTGGTGAAGGTTGTCTGAGTCATCAGTAGTCACAACTACCAGAAATTCCTGTGAGATGGTGAAAGCTGGACTGATAAGCTGACTAAGCAACCTTATTAGTATCAAAAGAGCAAAGCAATCCCCTAATTTCTTAGGGTGCACAGACTAGTTCTTATTTACTGGTACCCAGAACCTAATATTGTATCTGATAAATAATATGAATATGTCACATGAATGCATAAAGGCAATTCTCTAAAGCACCCAAGAACTCCCTCTCACCAGACTTAGGAGTGCCACCCACCTCTTAAAACATGTCAGTTGCTCTCATGATAAGCCTGTTGTCTTTCTAGGAAAATACAGAGTCCTCTTTTCTAATTAATTAATTTTACTGTTGGTAGTTCACCCCAAATGTGAGACATTTCAAAAACTCAGATACAACATGAAGTGTTTTATTATTATTCTTCAGTTCTCTCTGGCGCCAAGCAAATTTGGCTATAAACAAAAGCTGATATACCCTGACTTAAAAGCTATAATGCTTCTAGTGAGTGCACTAGAAGTACAACATGATGATGCAATACCACAAGGACCTGTTTTAGTTAAAAGTCACGTTAATGATTTCATCCTTCATACTTGCCCAAAGAACCCTGAGAAAGAAACCTTCAACTCTTACATCGTTTTCTGTCTTAAGGGTAATGAACCATATGTGTAGACAGCTGCACTGTCTGTAAACTATGGTCATTAATTAGACAGGAGACAGGACACTTCCAGGGAGAGGCGGGTGGAGGGAGAAGGGTGAGACTTTGAAAAGTCATGGTGATTATTAATAACAGAAAGGGCAGAGAAAAGGGTAAAATGCTTGTCCTCCATATTTCAAATATATTACATTGCCCAGAGCAATGAAACAGTAGAAAGGTCTGGAAAGCACTGTGAGTGTTTTAGACCTATGCATGAGGCTGAAGTTAACCAAAACAAAGTACAACATGCAAGGATACATACAAATTCTCATACAGAATTCCAGAGACAATGCCAAATTAGTGAACCATTTGCTGAAGGAAAAATACGTCAATTTAATCATAAGGAGATATAATTAAAGTGCAGAAAAGAAACCAATGAAAAACAGGAGAAAGCATTCATCTGAGCTTTCCACCAAACATCTGGTATGAATCCCTAACTAAGATGTCAGAAACCTGAATGGTTAGGACTAGGTCATGAAATATGGGGCAAGAGTTCAAGCTGGATCAGGGACAATAAGGAGAAAGGCTATGACCAACAAAGAGTTATAGCTTAATAGGCCAAATCCAATTAGAGAGCTGAGTCCAGCCCAAAGAAGCATAGTGTGTCTCCTGGTATCATTAGTCATTTTATGGGACACATTAGACAACTCTGAAAATATATGTCAAGAAATAGAGACTACCAGAAACATGCGTAACCACTCATGTTTCTTGAACTTTTTGCAATCATCACCCATTATTCACCATACTAATTCTGGTAAATACCAGTGTCTGTGTCAGAAACTAGCACATAGGCCCTCACATTGGGACTGCATCTGTCTACTCCACCATGTATTCTCAGTGCCTCATGTAGTGGCTGGGAAAAGCTCATGTGGGTTTTCTAAATGAATTAAAGCCTATATTTAATGTAAAATAGAAATAACATAGCCATTAAAGTATCCAAAAATATATTAGAGAATAATAAACTAAAAAAAACAGATATTTGACTAATAATAATGTATTAATTAGGTTTATTGATTGTAGCAAATGTGCCAGTCTGGTGAAGGATACTGATAATGAGTAGGCTGTGCTTATATGGGGGAGGAAGAATATAGGAAATTCCAGTACCTTCTAAGTAGTTTTGCTTTGAACCTAAAACTTCTCTAAAAAATAAATTCTACTTTAAAAACTCAGAGATGTGAGTGAGAATGACAAATACATGATCTTTGTTTCCACTCTGTGGAATGACAAGAACAACAGTGTATCAGTGCAGATAATAATAATATTAGGACCAGGAACAATGACAAAATGAAGGGAGAGTTAAAGAACCAGTAAGGAAGAGTGTACAGGACAATGGCGGGATCAGATTTACATGGGATGAGAATCCTCTCTGGCAGTTAAATGGTGGGTAGCTTAGCAGACAAAGAATCAGAGTCAAAGCTGAAAGACAATTAGGCACTACAGCACTCATCTAGACATACAGTAATAAGTACATGAATTATGATTGTGGGAATAAAGAGGATGGAACAGAAATCGATCGGGTAGAACTGATGTGACTTTGTGACACTTCAGTTATTAGGAAGAGAAAAAAAATTCTTGAGTCCTTACTTTATAGCTACAAAACTTAGTAGGCACTCAGTACATGTTTTATGGATGAATAAATAAAACATGCACACTCTTCAAATTCTTATTACTATAAAAATTGTGGTGATAACATTTATATGCTGATTTTTTTTAATTCAGGCAACACTTATTGAGAACCACATAACCATGGAGTTAAATGTTGAATGAGGTTGAAAAACAAATGAACAAGGAAGAAAAAGCACTGTATGGATTAGAAGCATGTGCTGCATTTGGGAGACTGCCCTATTCTAAATGTTCCTGTTTCAGTGTTCCCCAGAGAAGATTAGGACTTGTTCAACACAGTTCTGATTTTGGTTCATGAAACGCTGACACTGTGATGGTGGCCAACAGCTCTCAACTGTGTGATTGAATAGGTCTGTGCAGGTTCCTCTGCCAACATTTCTGGACCACTGCCCCTTGTGAAACGCCAAGGCATCAGGCTGGCCATTGGATTACCAGAGCCAGAAACTCCCTCTACAAACAGATGGCACACTACCTTTTAGACTTACCTCCAAATCAAACTCTCTACTGAACTCTTATAGCATATTGTCTTTTCTCATTTACGCTACTCATTACCATCTACATCTTATGAATTTTTGGTTTTATAATTTGTTTATGATTATCTTATATCTACGAATAAATGAAAGCTCTCAAGGGACCTCAAAAGTCATCTCATTCACATATCCTTTCTCCTTTCAGTGCATAAATTCCTTATATCTTATTTCCAAATCTTAAAAACAAGTTTCAGCTCTCTGATATCATTTCAGGAAAACAGGTGAACCACCACAGTATTAAAATTATCCAGTAGATTCTTCAACAATCCTGCTCTTTAATTATACCTTAATTAAAGAGCTTACACATTAACAATTTCCCTTGTCATTAACAGAATCTATTTCTGAGAACCCACCTTATTTTTTTAATATTTTATTTATTTATTTCAGAGACAGAGTGAGTGAGAGAGAGTGCACGAGCCAGGGAAGAAGGAGAAAAAGACTCCCTGCTGAGCGAGGAGCTGGATGCAGGGCTAGACCACAGAACCCTGGGATCATGACCTGAGCCAAAGGCAAATACTTAACCAACGGAACCACCCAGGTGTCCCCTTTTAGTTCAACAAGCATTTGTTCAGCACTTATCATACAGGAACTCATTATTTGTGTACTATGGATATGGGAATGATTAAAGCAAATTTTGTATTAGAAAACAGGCATGTAAGTAAACACTGTAGAAATACTGACAGCACAATAAATTAAATATGTGGAACTTATATGAAATTTTTAGGTAAAAACTAAAAGTGAAAGGATGTTCCCGACAGACTAGAGAAAATGTCATCTGACTTGGATTTCCGTAATGAAATGTAAATCTGTGGCAAGTTATTCCAGGAAGAAAGTCACATTCATACAAAGCATCAGTGTAGTAAACATGAAATAACATAAAAAAATAGGACCTATGTAAATACTGAATAAATACTAAAGAAAATATAGTCTATTAAACATGCAGGAAACCATCCACATTAATCAGAGTGGCAAATACTTTCTGGATTTGCACCGGCAGAATTATTCCTTGTGGTGTTCTTCCCTTGTTGGAATCAATCAAAATGTAATAGTCACATGTCAAACAAGTTTACCTGTCTGCGTGGTAAATCTATATATAATTATCTAAGACTTGAATTGGGCCTCAAAGAGATTAAATTTCAACAACAGTTAGAATAATAATTAGGTCAAACATATTGGAACATTTACTGGGGTATAAGCCTTGCTCCAGGCACCTTGTTACACAAATGAATTCACAAAATACAGAAACCACAGAAAATGCAACAAATTTCTTTTTTTTAAATTATGTTCCATTAGCCTGCATATGGTACATCGTAAGTTTTTGTTGTAGTGTTCAAGGATTCTACAGGAACTCCCGATTTACAGACAAGTAAAAGGAGGTATAGAGAGATTAAGTACTTTGCCCAAGGCCCACCAAAGGTAACAAAGTCATAACCTTACAGATAATTACAATGTAATTTCTTATCTCATTAAATAAAATAAGAACTCTAGGAGATGGTGTAAGATAGTCTTTATGAGCAGGTCATAAGTACCTACACGGAGTTTTCAGAGCAGCTACTGGACATTAACAACTGGATGCCAAAGTAAGAGTTCTGTATGTAGGAGGCTCTGCGTGATGGAATGAGTACAACAGCCAAGACACCTTTTGAAGAGTTATTTAAGCCACCAAGAGGAATATTAATCTGAAGTACATCTGTTTTATCAGTTAACGTGCATCAGCCCCAGAGTTCAGTTTGGGGAAATAAGGGTTAATAAGAAAGACACGACAAACCATAAAAAGTCCAGCCAGAATGGAAAAATGGTATAAAAGAATGATGAGCAAAATTCAGGGCAACTCAGACGACAATACTAGCAAATGCTGGCACGGTGCTCATGATGTAACCCGTACTGTCCTAAGCACTTTGCAAGTCTTAACTCTTAATCCTTACCATCCCATGACATAAAGACTACTATTATTAGACAACTTTTACAGATGAGGAAACTGAGCAGAAAGAGATGAAGAAACTTGTCACTGATCTTACAATTTGTTAAGTGGCAGACCTGAGATACAAAAACAGGCAGGCTGGCTCTTAAGTACTCTTTTAAGAGGTACCTTCCTTTCCTAGGGGAGGAGAAGGGTTGGAAGTGATGTGGAGATTTTAAATGGAAGTCTTCATTCATCTGTTTTCTTCATTAATTCAACAAAACATTTATTGAGCAGCTACTGTGTGCCAGATTCCATCCTAGGCGATGTAAGAATAGTAGTAAACAGGGGCGCCTGGGTGGCTCAGTTGGTTAAGCGACTGCCTTCGGCTCAGGTCATGATCCCGGAGACCCGGGATCGAGTCCCACATCGGGCTCCCTGCTCGGCAGGAAGCCTGCTTCTCCCTCTTTCACTCCTTCTGCTTGTGTTCCCTCTCTGGCTGTGTTTCTCTCTGTCAAATAAATAAAATCTTTAAAAAAAAAAAAAAAGAATAGCAGTAAACAAAAAGAGCAAGAGTTTTCTTTGCACTCAAGACTTACATTGATGAAGAATTGCTGTGATTAATTAAAGAATGCCTCAGTGTGGCAGGCACTGTCCTGAGCCCTTCATATCCCATACCTAATTTAGCTCTCACAACACTTTGAAATATATACTGTTACCCTCTTCACTTTACGAATAAGGAAACTAAGTCTTAGGGGCATTAAATAAAGTCAGATAGACTGTAAGACTAGATGTAGAGAATCAAACCTAGATCTGCCAGATTCCAATCCTCACACTTATAGCAGTTTCCTCTCATGCTTAAATGGAGACATGGAACCAAAAGCAGCATATTTATGAGTAGGATATCAGAATTATTTTCAGATTTAAAAATGGGGAGAAGGAGCAGGAGGGAATTGGAGCAATGATTCAAATGGAAAGGCTGGAGATCAGAAAAAAATTTGTTTGATGATATAGATGACATTTTAACCAAAGGGTAGAAAAGTTATAAAAGGATATTATCTGCATCTTTTAGCTGGACTCTCAAATATTTGATCATAAAGAATTTGATAAAGAAAATGAAAATCAGTGTCATGTATATTTTTTCCTTCAAACAAAAGCTTAAAAATACCAATATTGCCCCAGAATTCCCACAGCCACATTGCCAAGGACTGAAATTGTACAAAATGCATTTTGCCCAATGAAATGACAGTAAACCTCTGGTGATTGAATACATGGAAGATAAATTTTCTTTATTCTTTCTTGCATTCCTTTTTAATGAAAGAAATGGAAGCAGGGTTAGGCTAGGCTGAGCTATCTTTGAAAAGATCTTTTTTTTTTTTTTTCCTTTCGGTGTTGCTCTTTATCTCCCTACTTTTCCCCATAGGAAGAATGCCTTTGTATCATCTGTTATCAAGGAAGACCATGCTGTTCCGAAGGCACGTGATGTGTCAGAAATACCTGCTGGATGCCCTGACTTGGCTCTGAATTCCAGCTGCTGCATAGCCTTTGTCCCAGGCAGAGAGAAGGCTCAGCACCAGATTAATGATTAACATGTGATTTTGAAATATTATCCATCCCTGTGATAATGCCTTTTGGGCTGTCACCATGTCAAAATGATAGGTCAGTGTTATTCCAAACACTACAGGCCCCGCCAACCAAAAGGAATTTAAAACTTGGTATTTAAAAATAAGTAGACAAGCTTCATGAAATCACAGTCTATTGCTATTATGTGCCTATTTCTTTAGGAGATAGCTGAAAGCCTTTACTAGTGCCTCCTCATACCCAGCAAAAGTATGATGGTTTTTAGTAAGTCAGGTCTTAATTGTTACAGCACTGTAAACTACACCTTACTCCCAAAAATTGAGTTTTCTGACGAGGTGAAGAAAAAATTTTATATGTTTTCAAGTTTCTTAAATACTTTCAAATTTGAAATATTTTTTTATCTGTACCACATTTGATCATCAAAGAAATCATATATGAAAGTAAAGTAGAATATTGTCCCACAACTTAATATATGGAAACTGAGGCTTAGAGCAAGAACGGGAGTCAGCATAATCATAAACAAAAGAAAGTGACAGAGCTAAGGTTAAAATCTAATTTTCCGTTTTTTAAGCCTATTTTATTTCTATCATAACACTGTAGAAAAACTATAACAAAACATTAAAATTCAGGGAGAAAAGTCTAAGAAAATTTGCCAATAGTCACAGTTTACATTTATATTACATATATTTTATGTAACATGAAGTTACATAAAAGTGTAACTGCTTTCAGCATCATACTTTTGAGCACATTTCACTTCTGAGAGTTAAATTTTAGATAATGATAGATCTTCAGAGAATAGTAGCCTTGCCACCTGGATCAGCTTCAGGTTAAGAACTTCAGGACAGGGGCAGTTTTACCTCCATGCCCCGGCAATCTTTTTTTTTTTATTGTTACTAAATTTTTTTTCCCAGTGTTCCAAGATTCATTCCCCATTCCCCACACCCAGTGCTCCACGCTTTAGGTGTCCCGAGTACCCACCACCAGGCTCTCCCATCCCTCCACCCCCTCCCTCCAAGTCCCTCAGTTTGTTTCTGTGTCCAAAGTCTCTGTTGTTTAGTTTCTCTAGTTTCTCTCCCTGGATTACCCTACTTCCCATTTACTTTCCTTCTCCCACTGTCCTCCAGGTTACCCCTCATGCACTGCAAGTAAGTGAAACCATACGATACTTGACTTTCTCTTCTTGGCTTATTTCACTCAGCATAATCTCGTCCAGTCCAGTCCATGTTGCTACAAAAGTTGGATATTCATCCGTTCTGATGGAGGCATAGTACTCCATTGTATATATGTACCACATCTTCTTTATCCATTCATCTGTTGATGGGCACCTTGGCTTTTTCCACAGTTTGGCAATTGTGGCCATTGCTGCGATGAACATTGGGGTGCATATGGCCCTTCTTTTCACTACATCTGTATCTTTGGGGTAAATGCCCAGTAGTGCAATTGCAGGGTCATAGCATAGGGTAGCTCTATCTTTAATCTTTTAAAGAATCTCCACACTGTTTTCCAAAGCAGCTGCACCAGTTTACATTCCCACCAACAGTGTAAGAGGGTTCCCCTTTCTCCACAGCCTCTCCAACACTTGTTGTTTTCTGTCTTGTTAATTTTGGCCATTCTGACTGGTGTAAGGTGGTATCTTAGAGTGGTTTTGATTTGAATTTCCCTGATAGCTAGTGACGCTGAACAT